>JANKOE010000002.1:56726318-56738342 GCA_026284465.1 Erythroxylum citrifolium | reverse complement strand
GTGTTGGGTTAAGTCCCGCAACGACCGCAATCCTCATGTTTAGTTGCCACCGTTGAGTTTGGAACCCTGAGCAGACTGTCGGTGATAAACCGGAGGATGGTGAGGATGACGTTAAGTCATCATACCCCTTATGCCCTGGGCACACGTGCTACAATGGCTAGGACAAAGGGTCGCGATCTCGTGAGGGTGAGCTAACTCCCAAAACTTGTTCGCAGTTCAAATTGCAGGCTGCAACTCACTTGCATGGAGTTGGAATCACTAGTAATTATTGGTCAGCCATACGATGGTGAATTGGTTCTTGGGCCTTGTACATGCCGCCCGTCACACTATAGGAGCTGGTCATGCCCGAAGTTGTTCCCTTAACCGTAAGGAAGGGGAGGCCGAAGGCAATGCTAGTGACTGGAGTGAAGTCGTAACAAGGTAGCCGTGCTAGAAGGTGAGGCTGGATCACCTCCTTTTTAGGGAGAGGTAATGCTTGTTGAGTATTTTGGTTTGACACTGCTTCACACCCAAAAAGAAGGGAGCTACATATGAATATGAGTTTAAGTTGTTAACGGAAGTCTTCTTTCGTTTCTCGACGGTAAGTAAGACTACGCTCATGAGCTTATTATCCTAGGTCGGAACAAGTTGATAGGATTCCCCTTTTTTCTTTTCGCCTCCATATCGCCACGCGGGAGGGACATGGGATGTAAAAAAGGAAAGAGGGGGATGAGATTTCTTTCGTTTTTGGCATAGCGGGCCCTCGGTGGGAGGCCCGCACAACAAGCTATTAGCTCAGTGGTAGAGTACGCCCCTAATAATTACGTCGTGGTACCTAGACTATGGGGTTCCCAACTACATAGATAGTTCAATGTGCTCATCAGTGCCTGACCCTGAGATGTGGATCATCTAAGGCACATTAACATGGCGTACTTCTCCTGTTCAAACCGGGGTTTGAAACAAAACTTCTCCTCAGGAGGATAGATGGGACGATTAAGGTAAGATTCAATATAGATCCAACTTTATATTCACTTGTGGGATCTGGGCGGTCCAGGGGGACCACAATGGCTCCTCTCTTTTCGAGAATCCGTACATCCCTTATCAGCGTATAGACAGCTATCTCTCGAGCACAGCTTTAGGTTCGGCCTCAATGGGAAAATAAAATGGAGCACCTAACAATGTATCTTCACAGACAAAGAACTACGAGATCGCCCCTTTCATTTTGGGGCAACGGAGGGATCGTACCATTCGAGCCTTTTTTTTCATGCTTTTCCCGAAGGTCTATAGAAAGCTGCAATCAATAGGATTTTCCTAACCCTCCCTTCCCGAAAAGAAGAACGTGAAAATCTTTTTCTTTTTCGCAGGGACCAGGAGATTAGATCTAGCCGTAAGAAGAATGCTTGGCTGATAAATAACTCACTTCTTGGTCTTCGACCCCTTAGTCACTAAAAACGCCCCCGATTAGTGCAATAGGATGTGTCTATTTATCTATCTTTTGATTCGAAATGGGAGCAGGTTTGAAAAAGGATCTTAGAGTGTCTAATCCAATTATCTATCGAGCGATGAAAAAGATTCAACATAAGATAAAAAAATTGACTATCTGTTTTACTGTTTTACGTCAAACAATATGTAGAGTAACTCCCGATATAGTAGTAAAAGCAAGACGTGTAGGCGGTTCGACTCATCAAGTTCCCTAGGATTCACACAAGGACAAGCACTTGCCATTCGTTGGTTATTAGGGGCATCCTGAAAATGTCTAGGTAAAAATATGGCTTTTAAATTCAGTTCCAAATTAGTGGATGCCGCCAAGGGGAGTGGCATTGCCATGCAAAAAGGAAGAAACTCATAGAATGGCAGAGGCAAATAGAACTTTTGCACATTTTCGTTAATCCATGAACAGAATCTTTATAGACACATAGACTCATGGAGCCATACATCTCGATTGGAAAAGAATCAATAGAAAAAGAAAGAATAGGAATTGATCGGTATAGTTCTCGAAACAAACGAAAAGGAAAGATGAAACATAAATCATGGATCAATTAAGCCCTCTCGGAGACCTACTTAAGAATAAGAAAGAGGTAAATACCAAGGAATAGGGTTTGATCCTATTTATAGGGATTTCGTAAATATTCCATTAAAAAAAAAGAAGAGAAAGTTTGAAACAATTGGGATTTTTTTTGCAAATTGGATGCAGTTACTAATTCATGATCTTGCATGTACAAAATGAAGTTATTCCTTGGTAGTCAAAGCCCAAAGATCTATGAACTATCCCATGTTTGACCAGCCAAGCGGACAACAACCCTGCATCTTTTTCTCTCTCTTGCATTTTTTTGTATAAGTTGCTTTTTATATATATAAGTCTTTATTTGTATAAGTCTTTCACATGTATGATGAAATTTTTGAAGATTGACTTGTCCTTTTGTTTTTCTATACAAAAAAGTCCTTTCTATAATTTAAATTGACTAATTTTTGGGACAATATTGAATTTTTGTATTTGAAAAATGTTTTAAGCGAGATCTTTGAAGTAGACGGTGGTTGATAGAGTAATCCATGATCATAATTTCTAGTATGAGTAGTGCGTCCAATATGAAACTTGTGATTGGTAGTAAAACAACGATTCCCATGTTTACTTTTCATAAATCTCTTGAGATATTTTTTTACAAAGTTTTGTTATAGCATCTATAACTACTTCCAGTTTAGGTAGACAACCCGGCAAATAGACATCTACAGGAATTAGCTTATCAACTCCCCTAACAGTACTATAAGAATCGGTACTGAACATCTTCCCTGTAATTGTACATGTTCCCACATATCACCAGATCTAGCTCGGTTATTGATAGAGTGAATAGATCTGTCATTTCTTAAAATCTCTCTTTTGATTCAAAATTGTGGTGTAACATGTACCCGCCCTCGTTCCAATCATGAAATAGATGAAATAAATCAAAAAATAGATTTTTGTTCAAGAAAGAAATCTTATCGGAACTGTCCATATCCAGTTCATCCTTCAGAACCATATCACATCCCGGATATGATGAAATAGGATGAATTGAGACAGTATTTTGTAAATACGTAATTATCTTGAATATATTAACTATTTCTTTATTTTCCGATCGCCTGAAAGGGACAAAAGAAACATGTTGTTCTTTCTTCAACAATTTCTGATCTCTAGTAGACCTCTCAATGGGATTTGAACCTAGATGAAGTTCTGACCATTTGTCAGAAAAAAAAGAATGAATGGATCTTATAGGATTCTTAAGAAATTCTTCAATTTCTTCCGGAAGCAGATGATTATTCATCTCCTTTTCACCTTCCATGAACAGCTGCAGGGACGTAGCCAGTCAATGCATATAGGGGGCCCAAAACAAATTTTTTTAAAATCTTGGAGGGCCCAAACCCCAAAAATTATATTTTTATATATATAAAAATTAAAAAATTAAAAAATTAATTTTTTTTAAAATTTCGGCGGGCCCAGTGCCCTACTGGGCCAAACGTAGCTACGTCCCTGAACAGCCGGGACATTGAGGAATATCCAGAAATGCAGTTAGGGAATCGGTCTGATTCTATCTCTATTTGTTTCGTTTGAAGAAAGGAAGGATCCCAAAGAATTGATTTTTCTTTTAGTTTTAGTTGTTGAATCTCTCTTTGATTGATCAATGTGTGATATTCCGAATCTTCATTACTAATGGAATCAAAATGATCTCTGGATTGATCAGAAGATCCCTTAATAGAATCCCTTCCTTGAATGAAACTAGATCTTGTAGAATCATATTGAATATTTGACGATTTAATCCTAAAAAACTGACCCTTTTTTACCAACCACACATTATCTAATCAAATCCAATTATCTCTCGATATGTTCCTCAAAAATTCTGACTCCTGCAGATTATTCCCCCAACTAACAAAAAGATCTTGGCGGAATTGCCACATATGAAATTGAGCACAATTTTGCAAAGAAATAACCCACTTCTTTCTCGAGAAGAGACGGGAAACATGCTCAATATCATTTGATTGAATAGTTGACCTAGCTCCTTGTTGTTTGAAGATCCATTTCAATTAGGATTTTTTTCACGAAAAGCAAACATGAGATAACAAATTCAGTATTTCACTAAGATTTCGAATAGCTGTCCCGAATTCAAATTGATTATGTTTCGCCCATTCCTCGGAAAAAGACAATCAAACAATTTTCAATCATGGTCCTTGCGGATCGGATCATCCATATAATATACAAAAAGAAACTCCAGACATTTGATATCTTTCTCTTTGAATGAGATCTCAATTCCAGCAATAGTTTCATTAGATATCTTATAACTAGAATCCCTCTTTTTCTGATCCAATTCTTCTAACACCGTGAACCCAAGTTAGATTCATACATGTACACTTTTGAGTTATTGGGAGAACCCAAGTACTCTCTTTTGAATCCGGGACTGTTTATTTGTGAAAATGCATATATGACCAAAAATGGACCCGACCTAAAATCGGGCCAAGTTGTAATTGTTCACGTTGATTCTCTAGTAATAAAATCAGCTAAGCCTTATTTGGCCATCCCATGAGCAACTGTTCATGGCCATTATGGAGAAATCGTTTATGAAGGAGATACATTAGTTACATTTATATATGAAAAATCAAGATCAGGTGACATAACACAAGGTCTTCCAAAAGTGGAACAAGTGTTAGAAGTGCGTTCGGTTGATTCAATATCGATAAACCTAGAAAAGAGAGTTGAGGGTTAGAATGAGTATATAACTAGAATTCTTGGAATTCCTTGTTGGTTCGTGATTGGTGCTGAACTAACTATAGTGCAAAGTCACATCTCTTTGGTTAATAAGATCTAAAAGGTTTATCAATCCCAGGGGGTATAGATCCGTAATATACATATAGAAATTATTGTACGTCAAATAACATAAAAAATGTTGGTTTTAAAAAATGGAATGTCAAATGTTTTTTCACCTGGAGAATTAATTGGATTGTTTCGAGCAGAATGAACGGGACGCGCTTTGGAAGAAGCAATTTCTTATGGAGCCATATTATTAGAAATAACAAAAGCATATCTGAATACTCAAAGTTTCATATCCGAGGCGAGTTTTCAAGAAACTGCTTGCATTTTATCAAAAGCTGCTCTCTGCGGTCGTATTGATTAGTTGAAAGGCCTGAAAGAAAACGCTGTTCTAATGGGTATGATACCCATTGGTACCAGATTGAAAGGATTCGTGCACTGCTCAAGGCAACATAAGAACATTCCTTTGAAAAACAAAAAGAAGAGACTATTCGAGGGAGAAATGCAGAGACACTTTGTTCCACTACAAAGAGATATTTACTTCTTACATTTCAAAAAAGTTCTATGATACATCAAAACAATCATTTAGATGACTGAATTATTCCTAAGAGTAGTTTTATCCCTTTTAACAATCGGTGGTCCATTGATATTTTTTACATTGATTCGTTTTGTTATTTGTTAATAGTATTTAAAATAGTAATAAAGAATAATCAAAATAATAAAGAGAAAAGATAAATAATATAAATAATAAGGTTTCTGCAAGGGTGAGCTAACTCCAAAAACTCGTACTCAGTTTGGATTGCAGGCGACAACTCGCCTACATGAAGTCGGAATCGCTAGTAATCGCCAGTCAGCCATACGGCGGTGAGTTCGTTCCAGGACCTTGTACACATTGCCCATCACACTATGGGAATCCCCCTCTCTCCTTTTAAATAGATTATGTTTGTTCCTAGGTCTTGTACACATCGCCCATCACATTACGAGAATCGCTCTCTCTCCTTTTGAATAGATTTATGTCTTTATTAATTTTGAGTCGATCAGTATCTTAAAGGTGAATGGCTAAGCTATCCCACCTAGCCTAGCAAAAAAAAAAGTGAATTAGATCGAAATGAGTTGGAAAGAACAAAAAAAAGAATACTTTATTAATGATTTTTCTCCACCACTTAAATTTTCTAATGTCCTGTGTATGTGGCTAGACCTCATCCAATCATATTTCTTCATCGTCGTGAAGAAGGAATTGTGGGATTTAATGGAGTTTGTGTTGACGTTGCTGAGGATGAGTTCTGGAGGTTGACTGTAAAAGAATAAAGAGGGAAGCGGCTATGACGCAAACTTTGCCTTCATTAGGAAGTTAAGACAGGCTATGTACGGATGAGTATTTTTGGGATTTTGATAATTTTAATTTAACATGTAATAAATATAATTAATAAAATACGTTCTAATACCATGGTAAAAAAATTAACTGATATTATTAACTGCATTAATATTATTAGTGAATAAGTTAATTTTGTAAAAAATAAAAAATAGAAATTTTAAATAAAGGGTCTAATAATAAATTATTTTTTGCAAAATTTTAAAATAAAATATTTTAAAATTTCCTTTTAAAGTTTAGATTAATAATATAAAATTCTTATTCCTATGTAAATATCTATCATCTTTTATTTTTATAAAAATAATTCTATCATTATTGTTTTGAAATTTTTATGATCATGTTTAACATTATTTACATTGTTTATGTATATAAATAAATAATTTACGATATATAAAAATAGTTTATTTTTAAGGTAATTAAAGAAGAAAATATGATTTGGATAACAAAATAAATGCAAATAGAACATTAGAAAGTAAATCTAAAACCCCAACATGCAGGTGAGTAGGTAAGGGACTATTTTACTTCAAGTGAGATCGCGGATTCAAACCGCCTTTATTTATGTGACTATTTAAAATTTAGAGTCAGAGCTTTGTCTCCCACAAAAAATCTATCTAGTTTAAGTATGAATTAATCTGGATGTAAATGACTTAAAATGTCTTCCCGAGACAAGGAAAGAAAAAAAGAGGTAAGTAAATCTAAGGCTCTTTTTTATTCTCTTACCCAAAGGTCAAAAGTCAAAACAAAAGTAGCTTCAGATTCCATTTATGTTTGACATATATACCCTTATTTTCCTTGGTAATTACATATTATGTTTTTTTACATATAGCCTTAGCAGTTAGCAATGGTGTATATATATACTTCGCTATATTTAGGAATAGTTATAACAAATTTAGTTTCAGAAAAGACAAAGAAGCAGAGAAATAGTAAGGAGGACTGGAGTTCAAAAAATTAAGCCTTTTCTTTTAGGGCAGAGAGAGACCAGAGAGAGAAAAAGAAAATTCCCCTTTTTAGTTCAAAAATCCAATCTTTTTCTCTTTCACGAAAAACCCTCTTCCTCCTCTTCCTCTTCCTCTTCCTCTTCTTTGTATTTGTGTTGTAATAATAACTCCCTCTCTCCTCCTCAATCATCCTGTTTTTGTTTTTGTTTTTGTTTTATTATTAATTATTATTTTCAGAATAGAATTAGAAATTCAACCTGTCTGTCTGTCTGTCTGTCTGTCTGTCTGTCTCAAATCTCAATCTCTTTATAGAATCTGTCAACCTCTTGTCTCACGCAATTAGTAGACCACCCCATTCTTCCATTTCCTTTAAGAATAATAAATAAATAAACCAAAACGAACCACCCAAGGTCTTCTTTTTCCCTTTTCACGATCTCGTCGGAGATGGGCTGGGGGACGTGGGAGGAGCTGCTGTTGGGCGGAGCAGTTCTCCGCCATGGAACACGAGACTGGGATATCGTTGCTTCGGAGCTCCGAGCACGAACCCGAACCCGAAGCCTTTGCCCGTTCGTTTACACCCCCGAGGTCATTCTATTCTCTCTGGTTCTTTTTCTTTTTACAGTTTTATTTAATAAATACTATTTCCGTTGTATGCATTATTAATCTGAACTTAAGGTTCGTTGATTGGACGCCAAGTATGTTCTTTCCCGATTGGTCTTTTCGGGAGACGAGATTGCCCTTCACGAATGACACGTGGAAGGAAATGATTGGGGGCTTTTACCTTTTTAAAACTTGCTTCCTGCGGGGCCCGCTGTACTAAATTTTATCAAGGATATTTTACTTATTACCAGGAACCAACCAAAAGTCTGATACTAACCTGGCAATGACATAGAATTGTAAGGAAACAGAGGCTTTATAAATGCATACTCTAAGAAGTGACTTCTTTGCTTACTTATTCAGGTGCAAAATGCAATGATAGCACTGCTAAATATTTATTTGGCACACTCAATATTCAATTAGAGAATCCATTGCAGGTTTGTAAAGCCAAGTATGAAGCCCTGCAGCAGCGTTATGCTGGGTCTGCGTAAGTTGACTCCCTCTTTTTCTTTATAATTGCATATCAATTCTCTGCTGCCAGAATTTAACTATTCCTCATAAATACTTGGCAGTCCAGAATTTAACTATGCACATATCCCTGTATTTCCATGCACTTGTGTGTAAATGTGTGGTTTAAGCCAATTTTGCTCTGATTTTCAGACCAACTGACCTTACTTCGTTTGTATTTATCAGGGCTTTGTTTGAAGAGCTGCGGAAGCAGCGGATGGGAGAACTTAAGCGTGCATTAGAGCTATCTGAAGGCTCAATTGGGTTAGTTATGAAGTATTTTGTATATCAATACTTTCTAACAACCTGTAGTCCTTTTTGGATGCAAGCATAGAAGCATAGAAGCTAGGAGATATATGATTCATGTTATGAATTTTTACATCCCACATACATATGTAGCACCTTCCTTCAAATTGCAGAGCAATTTAAGATATGAATTTGAGCTTCACTGCCACTAGTGTGGTAGCATGCGTTCTAGATTTCCTTCAATTCAAACTTCCTACTCCTTGACTGACAATTTTATCAGATATTGATAGACTAACAAACCAAATGACCTGTTTGAGGTTCACCATGTTTTCATATTCAATCAAGAAAATTAGTAGGGAGAGAATAATTAACCCTGAAGGGCAAATACTTGCAATCTTTAGCCATAGAGTTTATTATTACGAAAGACCTCACAAGAATCTCAGTATGTACCGTACATGTACACATCTTGTTGTTTACTTGGTCCATTTTCAGCTCACTGGAATCAAAGCTTGAGATTCTCAAGGCTGAGAGGGCGGACGAATTTCATGTTTACGACTCCTGCCAGACAGAATCACCATTTCAGAGATCTCATGGAAATGAGTCATCCAGTAAAGAGATGTCAAAGGATGGACTATCTGCTGGTAGTTTTACTGAAGAAACAAGGACAAATTGGCCAAAAGAGTGTCAGGCTCTGGCTTCTGTCTCTGCTGAAGACATCAAGCTTAAGCCAGAAGTAGTTTCAGAGTTGCCTGTACAGGATAAGTTTGTAGACATAGGGAAGCTAGCAGAGGTATGGGTAATAAAAGGAGTGAGCATAAGGAGGAGGAGGGGGAAGAGAAAGCGCAAAGAATGTAGAAAGGATGTCAAAGAAGCAAGTGTTGGAGAAACTGAGTTTTTAGGATCTGCCGATGTTTTGTCAGCCACCCACTGTAAAGATAATTCAACCAGTAGTTCTCATCAAGTTGCCAGATGTTCTACAATGAATGATCAGTGCCGAGGTTACACTGAGGGTGAAACTGTTGATCTTCTAAAGATTTTTGAATCTATTGCTGAAAATAAATGTGCTTCTGTCTTTCGCAGAAGACTGGATAGCCAGGTAGACACCACTCTTCCTTCAAAGTTGATTTTCCACTTTCATTGATCATATTATCCTTAATTAAAATGATGGCCTGCATCTAGCTCATTTTGGAATTTGTTAATTAACTTAACAATTATATTGATAACTAAATTCCTATTGTTGTATTTCTCATTATTTGTACCACCAGGCTATGTGGTGATAACATTGTGTCCTTAAACATATCTATTTTGATCGATATGATGGTAGTTTCGCTCTGGGTTGTTTACAAAAGGAAGGTGCTTCTCATAATGTGTAGAGTTAACGTAACTTTTTTTTGTTTCATAACAGAAGAGAGGAAGATACAAGAAAATGATTCTGCAGCACATGGATTTTGACACCATAAGATCAAGAATTGTCAGCCATTCTATAATATCAGCTAAAGAACTATTTAGAGATCTTCTGCTGCTTGCTAGCAATGCTCTAGTATTTTATTCCAAGACAACTCGTGAATATAAATCTGCTCTTCTGCTCAGAGACATTGTCACCAACAGTTTGCGGCATCATTTGAAGGAATATATCAGTAGGACCACCATAACCTTACTCTCAACTATACCATCTATGCTTAATCCTCCTGTTAAACCCCGGAGTGCTCACTCTGGCTATCGCAAATTGCCTGTGAAGGTGGTGAAAGCTGGTGAGGTAGTTGCAAAGACTCCAAATGGAGGAAAAAGACCAACTAATGCACATTCCCCTCCATTAGAATCCTTAGTTGTAACGAAGAAAGTTTCTGGTCGACCAAGAAAAGCTGCATGTGGAGGTACAACCCAGCAACCTGAAATTCCAGCAAAAGGGAGAAAGAGAGTGCGAGCAAAATAACATGGATGTTGTATATAGCTTTCCGTTCATCCTTAACATTCTTAGGAAATACGTTTAGGTTCTAGATTTCAATGTAACAACTTGGTGATTCCAGGTGGCATTCCATCAAATGTACAAAAAGTGGCTCCATGGTCAGAAACTGTTGTATATTACCATTGTAGCAGCAACCAGAACTACCAACAGTTTTGTTCTGTCTTCTTCCCTTTGTTACTCAAATTCAGTCTACTTGCTTTTAGCCACAAGTTGCTGCATTGCCATACCATTTGCTGATTAAGAAGGGGAATTCTGATTCTTGAAGAATAGAACTGAAATCTGATTCTTGGAGAATAGAACTAAAGAATAGAACTGAATTCTGATTCTTGGAGAATAGAACTAAGTATTGCTCTTAAATCTAGTAAAATCAGGATATGTGATTAGAGTAGTCTTCCCTCTTGTTGGAGTTTGTTGTTCGTAGATTTGCTATTGAGCCTGGCTCTAAAGTAGATATAGCATTAATGATCAATTGAATGGGATATTAGGCACTGGATTGTAGGTTTGGATAAGCCCACTTGTGGGGGTTTATCTTGTTCTAACTGACCGGACAGACACATTAGTTATATGTAGAAATCAAGGCAACTCAAATTCAACTTCTTAAGAACTCCTAATTACACTGCACCTTCTTGTTTCGGTAAAATGGAGTTTCCTATATTCAACATGCATGAATGAATATACATACAAGGTAGAGCAAGTTTTTAGTTTTGACTATTGATCCAAACTCCTTTTGAGCTAAAGTTGGGAACTGCAAAATATGAAAGTGAAAGTGGTGGAGGCCTTCAATTGCGATGTATGCAAGAACTTCACATGGACACTCCAGGGACTTTCTCATGCTTTAGTTTTACCTTTGGGAAGGTGTGATATGGTCTTCAATGCCCCATGTCTCTCCACATTCAATTACCATGTTGTTCAACTAGCAAAACCAGTAAGTGTTGCTGAAATCTTCAAAAAAATAGTTTTACTGATTCTTTCCATTTTCTAACTCGTTCCTCTACATCTAAATCTAATATGAAGGGACCAGAGCGAAACAGGGGTAAAGGAGTAAAACAGGATAATGAGAACGGAGGACTTGAACCCATATGAGACGTAATAAAAGGATGATCGATAAATTTGATACAGTTGTCTAATGCAGTCCCGTTGACTTGCGATTTCAACGCCTGTGGAACAATGTTAAAGTTTGGCATTGATATTTATTGAGCTGAGTCCCCAATTGCTTACTTCCGATTCGTTGGCTTCCAGAAATAGACCTGGAAAGTTGTTGCCAGCTTTGATTTAAGTTGTAGCCATGTGTTTGTAAAAGATATCAAGAAAATTTGGAACATACCATTTTTTTCAAATATGTTTTAGTGAAAGTCGAGAGTTTTGAGCAAGATATTTGTATGGAAAGTATATACTCACTCACCAAGCTTGTGTACTTTTCCATGCTTGACTTGAGATTAGGACACCACCAAATGAGGATGCATCTTTGAGATATTTCAAAAACTACATTTAGAAATTATGATGGTCTATTAGGAATGCGCGATGTGCATTCAAAGCTTCATTAATGACATCTTTAAGTCACACTTAAAGAAATTTATTATAGTATTCTTTGTTGATATTTCAATTTATAGCCTTAATTTTAAGGATTATATACTCCATCTTCAAA
>JANKOE010000002.1:56704542-56715077 GCA_026284465.1 Erythroxylum citrifolium | reverse complement strand
CAAAGGAATATTTTACAATAAGCATATAACATACTCTTAATTGGTTAGATAAACAAAATTATTAAACTTATATGTTTTATGAATGTGATGTGAAAGATCATACCTGTAGTGCTTGCAGAGGTAGCAATAATACTGGGAAGGGGACTCGTGTCCTTTACTAGTGGCTGAATGTAAGAAGCTGGAGGCATCTCTTGAGAAGTTGATGGAGAACTAATATTGCGTCGCATATTCAAAAGTTGTAGATACTTATCTTTAGGATGAGTAATAGGCGCAGATATGACATCTCTTGGTGTTGGAGTAGGCTCACAAGTTCTGTGATCTTCTGGCCGTGTAGGAGCAGATGACTCATTAGCTACACTTCTAAGAAGTTGATGGTATCGCGACTGCAGTTTTGTCGATACTAAGTTGCTTGGTGCAACTTTATTCTTCTTCTTGGGTAGACCAGGTCCCATGTGAATCACCTGCATTCAACTCGATATTAGATTTCAATGATACTATTAATTGATTAAGTAATATTCATCAACCATATTTAAAGAAAACAACATAGTCTACAACTAAAAAAGACCTAGTAAATCAATGTGAAAGGGCAAAGATCGAAAATTTATACAGTCCACAATATAAATACCTAATAATAAGATCGGGTTATGAAATAAGATTTTAAGGACCAACAAGAGTTGGTGTGTCCCGCCTAATCTTACTTGAGTAAACATTCATATGATTACACAATAAATGGAGGAATTATTACAAATAGTTAGAAATAGACATCATAATTCCCAAAATCATTGAACAACCCTTTCTTTTAACACAATACTTCAGACAAACTTTAAATTGCTAGTAGTCCAAAACTACTAATATTGTTATAAGTCAAAATATACTAATAAAAATCAGACACCATCAAATTCCTTACAAGCAAAATCATTCCCATTTAAGTTTCTTTTATCGGTTTGATACAATGAGGTTAGATGGATTAAACAAATAATGACAAACAATTAACTTATGTTTCTATGTTATGTAATGTTGCTCCCAATTGGCTCCGGTTAAGGATCAAGGTAGGTGCAGTTGTAATGAAGGTATCTGATATGAATTACAAAAGTTTTGTTCAACAAAACGTCGCGGTTTCTATTTCGTGACATTTTATTGATAAAACGTCGCAAAAAGTGTTACAAATCTGCGAACGTCATGAAAAATTCGAACTTTTCGTGACGTTTTTTAAACGTCACAAAAAGTCTTTATAATCTATGACGTTTTATCAATAAAACGTCGCATATTGTATTAATTTCTTGTAGTGTTGGATTTTGTGTTTTCTTTATTTCTGAAATCCTTGGTTCTGAAAAATCAACTACATTCTTTTTTCTTGCTTCTGAAACTTCATTCATGGTTACGAGTGACGTGAAAAACATAAGATGCATGCCCCGCAGATTTTAGTTACAGAAAACATTGTTTTTGGATAATGTCGTTATGGAAAATTGTTTATCTTTTCCCTTAGCTTTGAAGTTTGTACATCATTTAAAATAAGAATGGGGTGGAGAATTTTACATCTGCGCTGCAGTTCGGTGGTCTCAACAACCTACTGCCATTTCCTCTTTTAACTGTTGGAAAGGCCTACATACGCAGGTCACCAATATTGAATTCTTGCTGGCCTAGTAAACCTAGAACTTTGCAAAGTTTAAAATTAATGTAATCAGATCAACAAGAAATGCAGGAGATCCTTTTTGAAACAATGGGTACGAGGGAGATGAGTTCCTTCTGATACTTGTAGTCTCGTTCTCAAAATGTAATCAACCATATTGCTAATGCTATCTGGTTGGGTCAGACATGTTAGGCCCGGTCTAAGGCCCATGCATCAACGGTCCATTCGCAGTTGTTAACCTCCCATGCATACGTAAACACCTACGAAAAGACCTAAACTTAGTGGTTATTCTATATATAAGGTACTATTTGGCCATGATATTGGTACGACGTGACAACCCTATTTTTCTCTGTTCTCAGCAACCAAAACTTTCTTAAAAGAACTAACTTGAGCGTCGAAAGGGCCTGCCGGTAGTCAACCTCTGGCGTGCCTTCCATTGTTTTGCAAGTATTCAACAGCAAGATCTGTCAAAATTATGGATCCAGGTAGTAACATCCAGCCTCACCAAAATCAGGCAGAACCACTATCAAACCAACAATATTATCTTTTTAGATTATCGAGTAATACTAGCAGAGTTGAGACTTGAGAGGAGATTAGAATAAAGAAAACAGGCATTATTACCTCCCCCAAGACAGCCTTCCTGAGCTAACTACTGCTTAGAAATAAAAATATTAATTAAACCAAAGTTCCTATTTCCCAGCAAGCGTGCATGCAGGCCACCCGTTGAGACTTGAGACACAAACCCCAGTCTCGTAATGGTCAGCTCTGACTGACACATGGAGGTCTTATTTTCAACCGAAACACCATTCCCATTTTTGGTGGTTTACCTTACTCAACTGCGATAAGAAAATAAAAACAATACACATGTCCAAAAAGCAATTCAACAGCAGTTGGAATAAAAGACAGGTTATGGTAATGTATGTCCATGTTTTGGTTGGATTAGGTTGGTGGCCAATACCATCCTTAGTTGCCTTTCACTCCTCTGGCTCTTGGTGCGCAATCGATGGGGCTGGTGTAGTGGGGTGGACGCTGTGTTCCCCTGCTGGTTGCAGGTCATTTCATTTATCCGTATATATTGTCTCCACCATAGTTTCTGCCATTCAGTGCTTATAATTTGGTTAGTTGATCCACCCGCCACTAAGACTGATTGTGAAGTACAGCACAAGGCACGTCATTGGGTTGCTGAATTTCTTGTATGTTTAACCAATTAGCTTACTCCATTTAATTATGATTAGGCAGGTACAAGAAGTCATTAATGTCACACCATTTTCTTGGTAACCTGTCATATATAGATGACATTAATGTTTATTACATTTTGGCATATCCCACCAAATTGCTACTCCATCTCCACGAGTCTTCAGCTGACCGTCCAAAATACCAAAACCGAACACAATTTTCCAGTTTCAGTTGCAGGTCATTATTACCACCAGATTCGCTGGTGCCTGAAATCAACTTAAGAAATGGTCCAATTTTGGACACAGTATCTTGTAACTTAGCTTGCCAGTTTTACGAGTTCAAACCTTACAAGATCTGTCAGATTCCAACAACCTTTTATAATTTCAAACATCATAACGGACTATGATAAGAGTCCAACAACCTTGTATAATTTCAAACAAAATAACAGACTATGATCACTTCCTCGCCATTTCTAGTAAAATCATTCATACCAAACATCCCTATAGTACGAGTCACAAATAAACGTTTCCACATAAAATTGTCAAATAAGATTGAATGGTATAATAAAAAATAAGGTCTTAATTACATTAACTTTCTAACTCAAACACTATTGGCACATCATAAATTTTCCTATTCTCTTAATCTTCTCAGCTTTTACGTACTAAACTAAGGTTGTGCATTTTTTAGTAATTATATTTTGAGGTCTATGCTTGAGAATATTGGCTAGAAGATTGAATAGTCAATTTTTTTTTTTTTGTGGTTGCCCACGAGGTGTTATAGAAGGGTTCCAACTATAGGAAGACATCTTTAAGCTATTCACATTCAGATTAATTCCCACTCGAACCGAGTAGGTCCCTTACGAGAGGCAAAACTCTGATCCCAAATTTTAAACTAATGCATATATGAGAGAAGTTTGAACCCACTACCTCACGTAAACAAAAAAAATTCCTTACAAACTTACACACCTTGGAGTTGAATCGTCAATAAATTAAATCCTCGGATCAAGAACAAGTCCAAGTCCAAGTCCTTGTCCTTTTTCGTTCTCATTTTCTTAGTTTGTATGATTCAAGTTGTCCTTTTCTGTTGGCTTGCTGCTATTCTATATTTCTACGCGTTTGTTGGACTGTGACCCTCTCCATTTAATTTGACGCAGATAGAATCCACATTTTCTCTTCTGTTCCGTCACTTCTTATTCATCCTATCATCATCCAAGAGTTCATTGTCAACGACAATTGTCCTCGGCTTCGCCAATCTTTCGTTCCTTTCACCAAATCGGCTTTTTCTAAAATATATTTTTAATGAATATTTTAAGTATTTGTTCTAAATCTTCAATTAATTGAATGAAATCTGTCCTAATCACCTTTCAAGATTAGTTATTTTAACACATTATTGCATGAACACGGGATGGAAGTCCAATAATGAGAAATTTCTGCTCATACAAAGCATTAACATGTAAACTACTTCATATAAATATATATAAACACGTTTAATTTCCACAAGAGTTGAGTCGGGAGAGCTCGTGAAGGAAAGAGACAGTCTTGGGCTTGCTTCTTGCTGCAGGAACCTTTAGCTTGGTTAAAGACGCGATCTTTTTAACTTTTTTTTATGTAGTTGATAGTTCACCGAGGCTTGTTTTAATCTCTCTAATTTTACTTCTTGTCCCATGTTAAATACAGCACGAATACGAATCCCACAAGGCAACCATCTGTATATTTAATAATATCAGCATCAATGACAATCATCAGTGCAAAGAAGCTAACAAGCGAGCGTCCTTATCTCTTTCAATGTGTCACCCAGTCCCTGCACGTCGATGCAAGGCCGCTTTTTTTATGTATCAAGAGATCATAAAAATGAGATTTTTTAAGGTATAAATTTGGAGCTGAACAGGCCAAACATTTGTCAACAGTCCTGTCTGTCTCCTCCTCGGTTGTCCTCCCTTAAAGCGTGGCGCTTCTTACACCTGTGTCTTTTGAGCCCTCTCTTTTAGCTATCGGTCTCCGTGTCTGTTCATTTTCTGTTCCCGTATCTCTCTCTTTCTTGGGTTGTTTGCATTTGGGGTTGGCTCCTTTCAGCTGCTGGAGTTCGATTTTGTTTAGTTCATCTTGCTCTTTCGGTTTGGATTGAAGGTTTGTGATCCTTCTCTATTTGAGACTTGTGTTGGTATTGGAAATGCATGAAGCTCCGCATATCATCTGCTTTCAAACGTCAAAACAGGAAATAAAAAGTTTTATTAGATCTAATGGCGGTGCTTAAATTTTCCGCAGCTATTTCTCTTTATTAATTCTGGAATCTGTGATGAAAAACCATCGAAGGTTCTATCTTTTCCATTTCCATAGAAACAACTAACTTGGGAAGCGGCGGGAGATAAAATTGCTTGATTTGTTTTGTTAATTATTATGTGGAAAACTGTTCGTTCTCATGTTCGGACTCTAATTTGTGTTGTCCTTTAGGGATATATTATTCAGGAACTCTCTTTTGGATTACTTTTGGAGATAATTTTGTCTGCCTCCTAGTTTATATTCTAAATGTGTAGTCATGAGCTTCAATATAAGAAGTCGATCAATGAAGCTCTTGTCTGGAGTTTGGTTTTTTGCATTGCATCGACACATGCATGCCCTTAAACACGCTTTTAACACCAGAGTTTTGGTTATTAACAAAGTTTATTTTTATGTTCTTCTCTCCCTCTCTCTCTCTCTCTCTCTCAGATTCAATACATAGGTCGTGTCGTATTTAGTTTGCTTAAAACTTGATGAGGCATTCAGGAGTTTAAATTGGGCACACTTTCTTTGGGGCAAAGGACTTCTGAAAGTTCTTAATTTCTAATTGTCAACGTACTTTGGGTGTTGGCTAATAAAAATAGAGCCTTGAGCTTTTGGAACTTTTAGACAAATGAGCTTGTTAATTCCATCTAAAACTTGTGCATCTCTTGTTCTGTGAGTTTGTGTACGTAGTGTAAACAAATATAAGGACTTACCTTAATGCGGAAATGCTGGATCGATTTGCTGTTTGCTAGTCTTCGGATTTTGGTAGACTACTAGAGTCACCGATGAATTCAAGTCCCAAACTCTAAGCCTTTGATGATAGGCTGATAGCTTCACGCGAGAGAGAATGGCAGAAGAAAATCCTTGTATTTTCTCTGTTTCGTAATATTCTAATTGAATGATACGTTTTACACCCTTTAACCCCTGGATTAGGACAAATAACTGATACAGGAGTTATTAAAGTCACCGTTACGTTTTGTAAACTGCCAACACTATAGGCCAAACTCTGGTGGAACAGTATCCATGTGCTTAAAGTAATGGATTCAGTTAACAGTCACGTCACTGAATTGACAATCAGTGGCATAACACTCCATAGTTAAGAAGTCCCACACGTGCCCACACGGGTAGGTTGGGTGGCAAAGTGGCAAACTAGCAGGGTCAATTGGTCCAAGGTCTTAGGTTCGACTCCTGATAACGGAAGAAAGTGACCACTCTGTTAGGGGATTGTCCAAGATCAAACCGTGGTTCACTCCTCCAGCGATAATCGGGCCTGCGACTGGGAGCCCTTGAAATTTGGGATCAACCTTTTTAATCCAAGAAGTCCCACACGTCTCACTAAACTATGATTTATTGAAATTTGTTCTCAATTGTTGCAAGATTACATCCAGGGCCAGTCTTATTATTTTACTAAAGTAAAAAAGTAGGTTCTTATTTTTAGGCTTTTATAAAAAATAAAAAGAAGTAAAATAAAGTTTATGCCTCTGTGCTACTCATATATGTTATATGGTATATACTATTCAGGATTCACAATAGTTTATTGGCATCCTACACCCATAAAATAAATATACGTTTTCTAAGCCTTAAAAATTGGGTATCGAAATTCTAAAGACCATTTAAGTTAATTTAATCTAAATAGTTTACTTAATAATGTAATTAATTAGTTATTATATCCACTCATAAATTTACTTATATCATCATGAAAATAGTGATTGTAAATTTTTTCACTCTTCTTTTAAAAAAGAGAGTCATGTGAAAAGAATTTATTAATGGAATAGAAAGCCAAACCTTATTTATCGGTATAATCACATGGATGTATATGGTGGAGAGAAAACAAAATATGCATAAGAAATTCAGAGAACCTTACTGTATCTGAAAAATGAGTTTAATCATTTGAAATAATATGAATCATTTAGCTAAGTTTATTAGAAAAACAATTTCAATGGAAGAATTTAAAATTAAACAACGAATTTTAAATTAGTTTTAAAATTGCAATTTTATTTATTGTAAAAATATTTAAAGCATTAAGAATTTATATGTTTACTTTTTTGACATACTTTTAACATAAATATTTATATACATTAATGTTAAATGTGTGATAATAAGTGTAACTACTAACTACTCCCATCATACATCAGTTTTATCAGTATTTTCCCTTGCGACCTAGGCCATCTCCAACCATTACACTAAAATTTTACACAAAATTTGGTGTAAAAGAGAATATTCCAAGAATCTTTTTACACCAAATTTGGTGTTACTCCAACCATTCTACATCAAAATTTTTTAAAGAATATACCATAATAATTTAGTTATTAACTAAATTAATTTATATTTATAATATGATTTTTATTTATTTATTTATAAAAATTAAAATCAAATCATTATTCTTAATTAATTAATATATACTTTATATTAAATATGGTTGTAATTTCAAATATTTTCGTTGAGTTTTAATTTTTTAAATCAATGTTGTGGTTTAAATTTATATACTTTTTATTTCAAAATTACTTTTTATTCTTAACATATTTTATTAATGAATTTATAACACTTATAAATAAGAATTATAAATAAATATTCAAAATAAAATTAATATTATATTTAATATTAGTGTCATTTTAAATGCCTCAATGAGATCTTTATAATGATATATGTCATGTAAAGTAATATATATTTTAAAATTAATTACTTTGTAAAATATGTAAATAAATCAAATTGTGAGAAGGACATAAAAGGAATATGTCAATAAGATAATGGACAAAGTTGTCTTTTAATACTTTCGGTGTAATGAATAGTAACACACCAAATTTGGTGCATTACTATTCATTATACCATTTTAGTGTTGAAATTTGGTGTCTTACTTGGAGTGATTATTTGGAGTGATTCATTATACCATTTTTGTGTTGAAATTTGGTGTTCGTTGGTTGGAGATGGCCTAAAATACCAAATTTCAACACCAAAATGATGCAATGAATAGTAATGTACCAAATTTGGTGTATTACTATTTATGCACCAAAAGTTATAAAAAGACAACTTTGTCTATCATCTTTTTAGCATATTCCTTTTATGTCCTTAACACAATTTGATTTATTTACATAATTTACTAAGTAATTAATTTTAAAATATATATTACTTTACACAAAATGTATCATTATAAAGATCTCATTGACACATTTAAAATGACACTAATATTGAATATAATATTAAATTTATTTTTAATATTTATTTATAATTCTTATTTATAAGGGTTATAAATTCATTAATAAAATATGTTAAGAATAAAAAGTAAATTTGAAATACAAGGTACATAAATTTAAAGCATAATATTGATTTAAAAAATTAAAACTCAACGAAAATATTTAAAATTACAGCCATATTAATGATAAAGAAGCTCATTATGAACTTCGTAATATATTGATCGAATATTTGTGAGAACGATATGATAATTCAAAAAATTAGAGGTTAAATGTGCAATAAAAATGTTATATTTATGTATGTTATTAATTTTTTATTGCAATAATATTAATTATATTTGTTAAATAATATTAATTAATTATAAAGTATATATTAATTAATTAAAGATAATGATTTTATTTTATTTTATAAATAAATAAATAAAAATTATTGTATAAATATAAATTAATTTAGTTAATAACTAAATTATTGTGGTATATTTTTTAAAAAATTTTGATATAAAATAATTGAAGTAATAATAAATTTGGTATAAAAAGATTATTTAAATATCCTCTTTTACATTAAATTTGTTGTAAAAATTTAATGCAACGTTTGACCGACAGAGATAACCTTATATACGATAAACGCTAATCAAATCGTCATGTCACCAAACTTAATTTTACTGATGTTCGTTGACCATATGTCGCTATTTTAAATTTGCCTTTTCAGTTGTTACCTGCATCTTCTCAATGACTAGACATTATAGCATGGTCAGTCTACCCTTACCTAGTGCCCTCTGTTCCTTTGTTCTCGACCATCCAATTTATTGCATTGGATGGTTAAGATCAAGAAAAACTGGATAGGCACAGGATAAAGGTTCAGATCTTCTGTACCCCAGTCTGACGGTCTTTGATTTTCTAGCTACCGTAATTTAACAAATGTACTAAATTTGACAAAGACAGTCAATGTACTCTATTGTTAAATACTTCTTCCGATTCATAATAAGAGTCGTTTTAGATATATTTTAATTATTCAAAGTAAGTGTTATTCTTGACTTTGTATGTATGTTTATAATTTTACTTTCAAAATTAACCTTTAATTTCTTTCAAATCTTAATTACACAGATTATATTTTCAAAGCACTTTAACATGTAATTAATAAGGGTATATTAGACATTTTATTAACTTTCTTAATAAGTGTTCATTCATCTAAAACGACACTTATTATGAATCGAAAGGAGTATGTGATAATAACTGTAACCACTGACGAGTCTCATCAATACGTCAGTTTTATCAAAATTTTCCGTAGTTACTTAGCTGGCAAGGTGACTCATATTTCTGATATACGGTAAATGCTAATCAGTACGTCATGTCACCGAAAAGATTGAAAAACTTAAAATAAAATAAAAAAAGCCTATCTTTACTAATAAAAAAAGTTTAATAAGTTGAAGTTTAATTGAAGGAGACTATTAAATAAAAACTAAGACTATTAAATAAAAATTAATTTATTTTAATTTATTAAACTGATTATTTTAAAAAAAATTAGTTGATTAATTAATTAAATTTTAATAACAAGAATTATTAAGATATACCGAACTCGTAAATTAAGCAATTCAAAAATTTTACTGTTGAATCAATTGAGTTGCTTAAAATTTTCAATTATTGGTGTGAATTTAACTATTGAAGATTGATGTAATTTTGTAATAATTGAGAACAAATTTTGATTGAAACTATTTAAGATTGATGTAATTTTAATTTTAAAAAAAGATTGATGTAATTTTGCAATAATTGAGAATTTTTTTAATAAATCATAATTTAATGTGACATATGGGCAATGTTATGAATACCGTATCGGATTCGGTACCGAATTGAGTTCTGGTACGGCACTGTACCATTACCGCTTAATATCGGGTACCGTTTTGGGTAATTTTTTAAAAATATAAAATAGTCTCTAATTTTTTTTAAAATTACAAAATAGTTCATTGTCATATTATACAGTTGTAGTTTATTTAATTTAGCTTTTTTGTATCTTATCTATTTTAGTTTATATATATCTTTATTATATTCTAATTATTTCTATATATAATAATTTATTATAAAATAATGAAAATAATTCAAATTTTTGTATTTCATCAAAATTTTGAATTATTTTTTTAGGATTGTTATTTTTTCAAATTCTATTTTATTTTATATTTAATTAGACATAATCATAATTTTAATTTAATATATAAAATTAATTTAATAATTATTAATAAATATAATTAAATTTAAAATATATTTTAAAATATATAAATTTCAAAT
>JANKOE010000002.1:56673169-56696155 GCA_026284465.1 Erythroxylum citrifolium | reverse complement strand
ATACATATCAGTGTGATTGTTTGTTCTGTCTTGGGTGGCATCCATGTATCCTCCCAGGGGGTATTTGGGTGTTACATTGAATGCCCCAGTTGTAATGAGAAGATGAAGTTATGGATATCAAGTGCTAAGTCTAACACTGGTTAACATTTTTATGAATGCATCAAAAGAATAGTAAGTATTTCAATTATTATTTTTTAAGATTGCCATTAGTACACAAAATTTTAATCAATATTCGAATTAAAGGTGTCTTGTAGGTTCTTACTATTTGTAAATGAGATGAAGGTTTGTTTTTGTCAGAAAATATGTCAAACATCTTATGTGCGTTGAGGAAAGAATCTTATTCGCAAGATGCATTGTTGTTTACAATAAGTAAGTATATGTAATAATTCATTTGCATAAGCAAATTCTTCATAAGTTTAATATTTGTGTTTATATCTTTATTTTGTAGGTCCCATATGATTTCGTAGCTTAGGCATCAAATGTAACTGTGACAAATATGGAGACATTGTAACAGTTAAATTTGAAATGTAATTTTTTTTCTCTCTTTGCAACTGCAAGTAGTATGTTGTCTTGAAAGAATAAGGAAGCCATTAAGTATACAAGTAGTATGTTGTGTTGATGTCGAGTCATTTGCAAACTTCACTGTGGGGTTAGTAATGAAAAGGACATTGTGGCACTAATGACTTCTAATTCGTTGAACTCATTGATTTAATTTTGGTCAATTTCAATTTCAATAGACCAACTTAAGCATTTCAATAGTAATTAAATCAATAAAGAGATGTTCAATTTTAGTTTTAACAAGCTAGCTTAAACATTTCAATAGTAATTAAATCGATAAAGAGATGTTTTTGTCATATCTTTTTATCGAAATCGATTTCATATTGGGACATTATTAGAAAGAATATAACAAATTTAACTACCTAGTTTATAATTCTTAGATCATGACATCTAGTGATTATCAAATGCAAATGGGGACCCAACCATAGTATTGATGTTAGATTCACTTGGTTAATTATTAATTAGAAGGATAAGGACACACATATATGTTACAATATATGACAATAATCACATTAAACATATATGTAGTTATGACTTTTTCCATGGTATGATAATGTGAGATACAAAGAAAAGGAGCAAATAAAACTTGTAGACAATGTCATGAGAAAATGTAAGACTTAAAAGAAACTATAAGCACTTTCAAAATAAAACTTACATACAATAATTCAAAACTTTGGCATCATCAATTGTATCATTAATATATCAATTCCATGAACATATACACTTGGATCATATGTTTCACACAACAAATGAACAGGTCAAAATGATTACTTTCATAAATATATAAACCTGGATCAAACACCAACATAGTATATATTGAAACGAAGCCACATATTCTATATTACTAAACAAAGCACAACTAACAATTTTACAACATAACACTTATAGAACAACATCAAACCGTGGTCAAACTGTGAACCAAATCATGTCAAATTATCAACCAAATGATAACTAATACATATCCAAAACTAATACATAACTAGAAGTTGGTAATTCTCAATCGTCAACAACTTGAGAATTTTTAGGAGCACATCTTTTTGCCCTCAGTTTGATCCTCCTCCTCGTTTAAATTGTATTGCAAGTTGTATTTTGGGAAGCCTGAGTAGTTGTTGCATTAGTATTTGGCGTTTTTAGAAATTGAAATTGACTTCCACCCTATATGAAGCATAAAAATCAAAAAGCTAAATATTACCATCTCTCTTATAACTAGATATAAGTAGTGTAAATATGTATTTAAATGATTTATCGTAAAATAGGTATTCCTACTAATTTCCCCAAATTTAACTCCATATCCTCTAGTTGCCTATATAAATAAAAGGAATTATAATATTATATAAGTTAAAGACAAAATAATTTAAAATTAAATGTGAATATTTACTAACTACTCTCTTCTCCCTTCTTAAGATAGAAGATGCAGTATTAGAGCCTGTGGATACTGATTGTGTGGGTCTTCAAACTGGACGACTACCAAAATTGGATGAAGGGGCTTTAGTTTTTGGTGGCCTTCTTCTTTTCCACTGCATTATACATATTAATATACTTTGTGATGAATAAATAGACATTTTTCTACAATCAAAATAAGGAGAAACAAAAATTTAATAAACTACCTTAACAATTTTAGGTTGCCTTAAAGGTTAACTCTTATTTTGCATTCTGTTATATTGTAACCAATTTCGTAACAACGATGACATCTCATAGGTAATCCAACCTTGCTCAATTTGTTGGGATTTCATAGTTCTTCAATCTTATCCCTTTTTCTTACATTTTGGGCCTTCCAGACATCTTCGTAATTAATGGAGGTAATATTAGCTACAGATTTTTAGTCTTCAACTAAAATTTAAGATCACTAATGGGTTCTATAGCATATAGTTAACTTTTCAAATAACAATTACGTTTGTAACATTGATATCCTCCCTCTAATATAATATACAAGCCATAACATGCTTACGTGGAATCCCTATTATACAATATCTTGCTTCCCATTTTGCAATCTCTATTTTCTTTCTCATTCTTGGGCATATATCATCAGTGGATTTAAGCATCATGCCCCTTTTTTCATATATTTTAGTCATTAAAGAAACTCAAACATTTTCTATCATATTAATCAAGCTTTTCGTACAAGCTTCACAAATGAATCCATTAAATGTCTTTGATATATTATTATGAACTATTTCATACTTCGATCTTGTGCTGACAAATACCTTCATAAAATTCTTCAGTCTTCAACTTCTCCATTACCTCATCAAATTCAACTTTCATTGTGCAACTCACCACTTGCCAAAATAAGCTCCTATATGTGTGACCTTTATTAACATGACATGTATGGATATTTAAAGTTTACCTTCTCCTAATCGCTAACAAAAGTCCATGTATTCCCACTTATGTCTAGATCTACCTCAAGAATGCTAAAAAACAATGCCACAATTGGTAATTTTCTCTCCCTTAATCACAACCTAATATATAGGAAGCATCTTATTGTTTTTGTCACGACCTATTGCAACTAATAAAGCATCTCTAATGAATGTCTTCAAAAACATCTATCTAACCTAATTATTTTCCTACTTCCTTCGAGAAAACCATACTTCAAAGCACTAAATCCAATGTAAAACCTTTTGAACATTGGTTTTCAAACTATTCATCAAATTTAGTTTGAATAATATAATGCCCATCTTTGTGAACTCATCGTAACTCTTGTCCATAAGACCACAACTTGACATAATGACCTTTTGTAGATCCTCGTAGTATGGTAATGGCTTCCCAATTAGCCCTATAACATCAGGATTTAATTACCTATAGTACATATTTTCTTTAGAGATCATCCATAATTTAAGTAATAGGCCAATTTGAGTTCCTCCTAAACTTATGTAAGAATTCATTTTTTATCTATTTCCTACTAGCTTGCTTATTCCTTTGCACTTTCTTGCAATTATGCTTGTTTTATACTATCTTCATAGCAAATGTTTTCTCATTTCCAATCCAGCTAGCGTATACCAAAAAAGGACATTATGACTCACAAACTGCCTCCATTCTCACATTGAATCTCACCATTGAAACATCATAGTCATTTGTAATTGCATAGTTTCTTATAGCTTCCCTTAACTGCATCTCATACTTAAAATTCATTCCAATTTTAAACTTAAAATCTTTCATATCAACTTTTGGATTGAAGACAATGTATTTTCTTCTTTAGAATAGATGCTCCACCATCACTACAAATTAATTATTGAACTTCAGCATCACTATCCTTATATTCTCTATTTGAACCAAGTGAACTTCCTTCTTGACTTTATGTATCTTTGGAATAATCATATTCTTCATTTTAATCCTTTCCAAAACCTCAAACCCCGTCGACAACATTATCGCTTTCAAACCCATTATGTACAATCTTGACATAACTCTTCTCATTTGTTCTCGCAGTAACATATTCTTCATCATCGGTTACGAATAACTCATCATCAACTAAATCATCTGTAGATTCACTAACTTGTATAACGATGAAGTCATCATCTTGCTCCAATTGAGCTTAGAACAGCCCCTCATCATTATTATCAGAGTCAGATTCTTCACCATTTGTTGCAGGATGCTCATAACCATACTTGTAATAGATTTCAACATTATGGTAATTCAAATATTCCATTTATTGAAGCATAGCGAACATGCCCTTATCATGGTGTAAGCTTAACTCCTTCAAGCTTATTAGGAAATTTGTAAAACATAGATATTACTCTATGTCCTTTAGATTTAAAAAATCCTTTTAAGACTAGGATGCTACGTTCATTAACACCCATATCTTTCTTCGTTTTAATCTTGCCCCCAACATATTTATTATCATGTCTTTCCAACACCCCACCATAATAAAATGCAAATTTACCAACATCTGCAAAATATTGGGCACTTTTAACAATGACACTTAATATAATACATAAGAAAATAGTTATAAATGGAAATATGTACAAAAGTTTAGGCTAAATAAAATGAGCTAAGGGAAAATGTGACTAAGTACAAAATGATACATATTTCAAGAGGAAAAGGAGAAGAGAAAAACTAAGCAATCTTAATTTGGGACTATTAGAAACACCGAAGAGAAGTAAATAATATAAACACATTAATTCTTGTATAAAATCTAAACAAGATCTTCACCTATTAAGCTTAGATAGTAGTTGTTTTTACCTTGTAATACTTATTTAAATTGATCCTAAATTGTCATTTAAACACCTGATTTACTTAAGATGTATAACTTGATATATTTCAAGTAGCACATAAACTAATGAACCTTTAATAAAAAATTGACCTATCATAATGGACATTCATCACATTTTAGTACACAATCTTGAATGTAATATCCAATGCATACTTTATTTGTGTGAAATTCATTAATTTATACTCTTATTCAATTTACAAAGAGATTATCTAAACATATGTAGCATTTTTAGAGGAAGATATGGAGTTGGATAAAATGAATAAACTTTTCAAGCATTGCATGAAATCAACATTAGACTTGATAATTCTTCCCTCAATTCTTCATTTCATTGCAAATAAAACATTATGTATCTTTTTAAACCTCATTTAAAATAATACATGTTATTGATAACAAGCGTAACGCTAATAGTTTCAACTTAATCAACTAAAAGAAATGAAGAAACAAAAAACCAATTTGATTATTAAACGAATAATTCCAAATCACAACATGAAGTTAATATTCCTAGTTTGATTACAATATATCTAACACCTACAATTTAGCCACAAAAGATAGTTATTCCAACTAATTCAAAAAAGTCGCAAAGTTATAGTTACTGGTACGAAAGGGACAAATAGCTTGTCTTCTGCTACGAAACGCTTATTGTAGCTACTGGTTTAGTTTGTGCAAACATAGACATAATGAAGAAAGGTCAGAACCTGATCATGGTAGAATATTATCCTCTTAGTCCCAATTCTGTAGCATGGTAGAATATTAGAAACAATCTCAATGAAACAATTAACTTCTACAAAGTTTAAGCGCTAAGCCAAATAACCTAAACATATGCAGATGGATAAATTAATAACTATGTAAGTGCATTATATTCCAAACATAATTCATAAGCCAAATACATATGAAGCACTTCCTGATTTTCCTATAATGAAATGCAAAAAGGAACTTGAGTACAAACAAATTAGAAAACAAGACACACTTGAAAATCACAATTTCTATAATGTGATAGAGAAGATAGGTGCAATAGATTTTGTAATGCAAAGAGGTGCAAAGAATGGTGCGCGGTAGAGAATAGTATGCAATAGAGATTGGTGTGTAACAAAGAAGATTGGTGCGACAAGGAAGAAAAGTGTAACATAATCTATAAAGAGGAGGAGAAGAGATTGGCGTGATGGCGAAGAGAAGGGTAACAAACCGAAATGCCAAAATAATTTAGGGTTTTAGCCCTAAATGTTGTAGTTTCTTTAATTTACTTAATGAACTTAATTTTTAATTAAGTCTGCCTAACGTATATAATGATTTAGGGTTTTTGCCTTATATGGCTTGCTACGTCAGCAACGTTAATAGAGATACTCACGTAAGGCTAGATTTGAAAAAAATTGAAGTTTTGAGTTTTTAATTGCCACTTTTAAAGTTCGGGCTATAATTATATAATTGAGTAAATTTGAGATTTTTTGGCAATTAACCCTAAACTGTATTACTAATAAGTATGAATATTACATATTCCTTTTCGAAATTTTAAATCTTTGTTTGATAATACACAATTTCCTTTTATTTTCTATTTGATTTATTATTTGAAATTAAATTAAAAATTATATGTTTTGTTAATGTATTATTTATGTTTTTATTTATATGCATTTATTTTTTATTTACTATTAATATATTTTATGTCTATTTTATTTTTAATTATTATTACTTTAATATGTATTATTATATATATTAATGTGAGCCTATCGAAAATAGTCTCTCTATTAGTTAGATGTAAGGTTGTATACTACTAGATTTCTCCGTGTATCAGTGAAATTTTTACTGAGTTGTTATTATTTTTAATGTTATACTTTCAACCTCCTCTCACAAAAGAATGATGCCTTAGATATGTAGAGGTAAATTATATTCAATTTTATTAAAAAAAGATAAAATGCTCAAAGTAAGTTTTAATTTTTTATACAATATTTTGTTGTTAGTTCTATAATGAATGCCGTTTATATAGCATATTACCTTAAAACATGGAACTTACTAATGTCATATTAAATTAAATATGGAAAAAATAAACCATTATGAAGTTTGTCTATTCTTTTGCGTACAAAATTTCTATGGTACACTTGTTATCAAGAATGAAAAAATTCAAACTACTCAATTACAACTTCGGAGCAGCTGGTTCGGATAATTTTTTAAATTTATGAAATAATTTTTGAACTAAATAAAATAACTAATTAAAAAATTTTAAAAAAAGGAGAAGGAGAGGTAGGATAGAGGGTCGGAGATTTTAAAATTTTTTAAAAAATTTACAAAAAGGTCCTATTTTTAAAATTTTCGGTACTAGCCAGCATTTAGCCGGTATTTTGAATACCGATCAGTACTATTTAAAATGGACCGGTACTAACTAATATTTAAATTTGATACATCGATCCTTTATTTTGTACCGGTTTTAGTCCAGTACGATACGTACCGGTCGGTACAGTATTCATACTGGTAGATATAACGTGCCGTTAAATGTAGTAGTAAAAATAAATTACTTTCGTAAAAAATAGAAAAATAAATTTTTTTATATTACTGAAAAGTGAAAACAAAATGTATTAAATAAAAGGAAAATTTATTATTATTATTATCAAAATAACCCGCCGCGATTACGCTAGTAAATTAATCAGAATAAGCTAAGCCGACCAAAGGCAAAGACGGTCCAACGTGACCATCCTCGTGCCACCGTCTTTCTCGGTTTCTCCCTCTAGAACATTTCTTTTCTTCACCTTGTTTACATTTCTGTTCAAATTTTGTCTTTTCTCTACAAGCCTTTGTATTTTGAAATCTCTTTGTTTCTTCAGTTTCTGTTCACTTTCTTTGCTTCTTTGGGCCTCTACTGGTTCTTTCTATGGCTGGTCGCTACGATCCCAACCCTTTCGACGAAGAAGAAGTCAACCCCTTCTCTGTGAGTCTCCTGTTTTAAAGTTCATGCTCTTTTAGTTGGGAATTAGTTTGAATTTGAAAAGGGTTGTTCTATGAACTCTGAAGTTGGTGATATATACTGGTTTTTCGGTTAATTTTGAGAATCGAATCTGGAACCTTTTTGATTGTTGACTTTTTTGGTTTCTGTACCCGGTATAGCGTTTCCGATGTGCAGTTTGTGGGTTAATTTTGGTGCCGTACTAACAATTGCTATTATTCAAATCCATGTGAGGCCAGTTTATGTTATTCAGGTTTCAGAAACATGTTTCTAGGTGGTAACCAATTACTGTTACCAAAATTTTGAGAATCATGATGCCTCTAATTTTCAGAGTGTTCCTCGTGCTACAAATTCGAGGCTTTCCCCGCTTCCTCCAGAGCCTGCAGATTTCAATTACAGTCATGGTGCAAGTGTAGACATTCCAATCGATTCTTCTAAGGTAAGACTAATCTCTCAGTTTGGTGGAAACAGAACTATACTATTTGTCCCTATGTGCTATTTGGTAACTTCCTCCAATCTAGGATTCAAGGAAGAAAGAGAAGGAGCTTCAAGCTAAAGAGGCTGAATTGAGGAGAAGAGAGCAGGTATATGTTCGGTCAAATGTTAAGTTTTTGCACTGCATGCTGCATAATCGTTATGCCTAAGATTAGAGGTGGTTCCTCATTGATCTCGTAATGCCTTTTCAAGAGTTAGATCATATTGGAGCTTTTGTAGTGTTTATATATTAAAATGTTACTACTGGAGGTTTTCAAAAAGTGCTAATTTAGAAGTTCTAGCTTTTGGAAATTGAAGATTGTGGTAATCTTTAGCAACCTTCCACCGTCTTTACTAATATGATAATGCTTTAGTTCACTGTAGTGGTACTAAGGCAATATGCTCCATCATTGGAATTGATGAATGCTAGGAAATACCTCTCTGGTTGGATTATAAACAAATGTTATTTTGCATTTTGTAGGAAGACATTGTTAGATTATTAGCACTTATATAAGATACTGAGATTTAGTAATGGTGATTGTTATTATTTATAAGGCAATGAATTTTAATAGTCTGTTGCTCATAAGTTTTAAATAAGAAATGTACTCATTTAGATCATTGATCCATCGGTTGGATTATCGACAATGAGTTCTATTGACATTTGTTGTCTGTTTATCTGTTGCACTTTTTGGGCAATGAGTGTGAGATTATTGGCTTTAAAATAAAACCTTATAATTTGTTGATCTGTTTGCTTACGGTTAACTTCTACTATCAATCTCAGTAGCCTAATTTTTTACTGCATACAGGAAGTAAAACGGAGAGAGGATGCTGTTGCACGAGGTAATATCCTGTGTAGGTAGTAATTCATGATGAGCAAGGGCCCACTTATGCAAGATATCCTGCAATGGAATTTTCATTTTCTGTTCTCTCTTTCATTTTACAGCTGGAATTGTCCTTGAGGAGAAAAATTGGCCACCTTTCTTTCCCATTTTCCATCATGATATCACAAATGAAATTCCAGTACATCTGCAAAGACTCCAGTATGTTGCATTTTCAACATTTTTAGGTAATTTCATCCCTATCTTGATATGTTAGACTGATTGTGAAGTTGAGGGAAACAAGGGTCAATGCGTGCAAATTTCTTGATATGCTTGAGGTTTCTTAACTTATTATTTGAGCTTTATGCAAGATAGTAATTTATACTTGTCTCCTTTTTTTTCATTAATGTTGGAAAATAATCCACGCTGAATTATTTTAGAAGGTGTGGAAATTCAATCACTTCAAAATTTTGTCTTCATGGTTAACGGTGAAATTTCAAACTTGTAGTGACTTGTTTGATTTATTTATTTACTTATTTTGTTTCTTGTGTCGGTATTTATTTACTTATTTTATCCTTTTGTTACTCTTTACTTTTACTTATTACTTATTTTATATTTTTATTCATTAAGTATTTATTTATTTTATATTATTATTATTATTATTATTATTATTATCTTCTTTTAATGTTTATGTTTATGTTTATTTTTAATTATTATATTTTATTATTTTAATATGTATATGTATACATGCATACATATATATATATATTTCTTTTTCGTATGAGTCTATCATAAACAATCTCTCTATTAGTTAGGTATAAAACTGCGTATTATTGGATCTCTCCAAATCCCGCGTGTCAACGGGACTTTTACTGGATGGTTGTTGTTGTTGTTTTCATGAACTTCATTCTCCTAGTCCTTAATATATGCCTGGTTTATTGAATTAACCTATCTTTGTTTCAAACCTTAAAAGTCAGTTTGCTTGTCTCTACTCTATTATTATGCAAATAGATAATTGTTTGGTTTCTGATATCTTGTTTTGTTTGTTCATTTCATATTCCTATTGATGAGCATATATCAACTTGTAGACTATCTAGTGCTGCATTCTTGTTTCATGGGCTGTGATTTTGGTGCAGGGTTGGTTCTCTGTCTTTTCTGGAATATCATAGCTGTTACAACAGCATGGATTAAAGGAGAAGGTTATTATACAGTTTATTTGTCATTCCTTGCTTATTCAAATTTTATTATTCTCTAATGTTTTCATTGTGATGTCCTCTGTTCTCTCAATTCTTACTAGAGCGGTTTTTTTTTCCCTTATAGGAGTGAGAATATGGTTTCTTGCGATTATCTACTTCATATCTGGAGTTCCTGGGGCCTACGTTTTGTGGTATCGCCCTCTATATCGTGCATTTAGGTAGTTAATTGCCTTATCTTCTTATAATTGGTACTGCTTTTGAATTGGCTGTTCCATATATCGAATTTATTTATCGGGACATTGGTTGTCTCAGGAAGGAGAGTGCAATGAAATTCGGATGGTTTTTCCTCTTTTACTTGGTACTTTTTATTTCTTACATCAAGTTTCATTGGAGAATTAACGAAACCTAATTTTGTTTCCATATTCCCTGTCTGCAGATTCATATTTGCTTCTGCGTTGTTGCTGCTGTTGCTCCCCCTATATTTTTCAAAGGAAAATCATTTACGTATGTTTGTACAGATGTTTCAACCTTTTGAACCGATGCATTTGAAATTTAATGTTTGTATCTGATTGGTCAATTTTTGGTCTTTGGAACAGTGGCATCCTGTCTGCAATTGACCTTATTGGTGACCATGTTTTAGTTGGGGTAAGATGGCTGATCTAGTATTATATTTCTGGCCAACTTTATGGGCTTCCAAATGTTTGTGTATATTTGGCCCAACTGGATTGCATGCAAGTAAAAGAGATATCTGTTGTATCATTCAGCACTCAAGTAATACCACTTGGGCCATCTCTCTATATTGTTCTCTTAGCTCCTTTTTCTTTTCTTTCCGCCCCCTACCCAAATATAAATGTTCAGTTCCCATGATTTCACTCTCTATATTGATTGAAATGAACAAACTTATATTTAGTTTACCATATCACTTGTTCCCTTTTTGTGTAGATCTTCTACTTTCTCGGATTTGGCCTTTTCTGTCTTGAAGTGGTGGTCAGCATCTGGGTTTTGCAGGTACTTAAGCTGTACCATTGAACAATTTTATGCTATCATATGCACGATTGATGGCTTGGTCATGATTTAGCTTTGGAAATGCTTTTAAATATCTTTTTTCTTTCACGTGGGTCTATTAGAAACAGTTTTTTTACGAGCTAGAGATAAGATTGCGTATTATTAGACTTCTCCAGATCCTGCATATTGGCGGAACTTTTACTAGGTTATTCTTGTTGTTGTTGTAATGCTTTTAAACATTCTACTTCCTCACTTGCCAGTAACTTTGTTCTCTGCAGCAAGTGTATACGTATTTCCGTGGCAGTGGTAAAGCTGCAGAGATGAAGCGGGAGGCTGCAAGAGGAGCACTTAGGGCAGCTATATGACTCTTTAAGCTATCCAAGAATGGCAACATGATGAGTGGATGTGTGAAATTAGGTTGTAGATTCCCCTAGCCACGTAAATTTTTGGAGACTTCCTTTACTTGTCTTTTGACAGACCAATTTTCACTAAATTTGATTGCTCGCTTGATGCTGTGTCCTTGTAAATTTTCAGGGTATCGCTATGGGATCATGCAAACTTGGCTATCTTTACTTTGGTGCAATATTACTTGCTATTGTCTACATTGTTTATCTAAAATGCCCTTCTTAAGAGCAAATAAGAGAAATTTTTCCAAGAAGGCCAATTTCAGAGTCAATTGCTTCTCATAATTTTGTTCCCTGAAGCCTCAGAAATTTTTTTAGGGTACGTTTGGTTACAAGTTTATTAATAAGATAGAATGAATTGTAATATTTTTTAATCATTTGAAAGGGGGGTTTATAATAAAATGTAATAAAATGAGATAAAAGAAGAATATTTCATATCATATTTCATTTCATCCTAAATGGTAAAAATGAAAAAAAGATGAAATATAATTATTATATTATTTTATGAAAATTTAAAAATATGTAGAATGGAATATAATTATTATATTATACTATAAAAATTTTCATCCTTTTTAAATAATAATTTTTTAATATTATATTTATTTACGTTCTATTTTATTATGTTTTATTATATTTTATTTTCATTTTTTATTAAAAATTTTACATCTAATTAAACATATATTTAATATCCAGGAGGCTTGGCCGGTGTTCATTGATTTGGTAGGGCCTATGGCTTGATTGCTTGAAACAAGATCTTCCGTTCAGTTTTATGGTGTTTTATTGTGTCCAGTGAATCTTAGCCATTTATTTATGCGAGTTCCGCGTTTATTTATGTGAAGCCCACGCGAAATTCACATAAATAAATGACTGAGATTTACTGGACACAATAAAATAATATCAAACTGGATAAAAGATTTGGAATCTGATTGCTTAGCATTGCATGGTGCCGGACGGTGTCAATCCCTCTCATAATAGGTCATCACCCACCAGTTCCCAACTTTCATTAATAGCATATGTCAGTTTGGTATCGAGCCCAGTTCATCGACGCTTTCCCATGGACCTAAAAGAACAGGTTACGTTATAACTTAAGGATGGACCAACATCAGCGCTTTAGCATTTACACTTTATTAAATGACGCAAGAAATTGGCAGAAACTTGCAACCTCCCCTCGTAGAACTCGTGGACTCCAGCCAACTTTAGTACTCCCTCTTATTGATGATTTATAAGAGGTGTCGTTTTAAATACATTTTAATTATTGAAAATATAGATCACTTATTTTACAACAAGAAAGTGATCTAATCCACGATAGAAACTAGAGGGAAACCAGCAGCGAAACGTCGCATGTTCATGTTTCTGACGTGCTGTGTGTCATGCTTCTAACGTGCTGTGTGTCGAAATTCCTTGGAAGAGGTTTAACAATATTAAAGCAAAACAATCAAAGTATACCTGATTTGTGGGATGTATGCCATAAGTTGTTTTATTTATATTAATCATAAGTAAGTCACATACATAGTATTCAACGTCAACCGAATCACATGCTTTTAAGTTATATCATCACTACTAGGTGGTAGAAAATGTAGATATTAAGCGACTGCGCGCATGCTAGCGATCCAAAGAACTCTTCCGCTTCCTCTAACAGTAAGCAACACACTTTTTCTTACAGTCCATAGTACAACCTCCACCGCCTCCGCCGGCACCGTACCCCTTCCCTGACCGGCTATATGAAGTGAAACATTTAGCTGGACATGTCAACTTCTTGTTGTAACACGGACCCTTCTCTTTGCACACCACAGTAGGCCTTATAACACCACCTCTAGAGTAACCACCACTCGGACTACCATATCCCGCGCCGTAACCACCGCCCCAATCTTTTCCAAAACCCGGTATGCTGAATCCATTTCCAGGTCCGAACATCCCGCCTATGTCACCACCATTGTTGTTGTTGTTGTTTCCAGTACTGCCGCTGCCTTTATTGTTGCTTGGGTTGTTAATGGATTTCCCTGTTGATGATAAGAGCTCAGAAAACGGGTCGGGTCCCGATCGGGTGCTGGTTGAGAGTGAACAGGAAACAAGCAAAAGTGCTAGTAGAAAGAAACTGATAACGGGTTTCATTATGTAGGGTTTGGATGAAGAAAGTGCAAGTGTTGGATTATTTAAAGACGAAAAGATTGAATCTTTTGGGGTGAGGTGTTGGAGGGCAGTTGAGAGGGAGGGTCCTCATTGAATGCTAAGTAGGTACGGTGCATTTATGGCACTTACATTTCAATTTCTTTGAAGTTAATGTCGTGAATTTATGCTTCTGAACATGGACTTTTAACACAAATGAGCTAACTTCCCTTGGTTGACAATCAAGTGGACATATCAGCTTCTGGGACTGGGACTGGGACAGGGACAACCGGACAAGACAATATATTGTAGAACTAGATACTTTGTTATCGCTTAATCGGAAAGCACATAACCAAAAACTATGTTTAAATATGTCTAAGTGAAAGATACAGATATAATCTGCAATCAGTCTTTCTTTAGTTCGTTCCTAAGAGGATAGGATCCGAATCCGACTTTGTCATTGTACTGGACTCACTCAATTTTAGGTAATACTTAGCTGATCAGTGTCTTTTTATATTAACTCGGACACAATGGCCTCGCTTGTTTATCTTCTCTTCCTTCCACTCATTTCTGTCATCTTCTTCTCCTTCTTCTTTTTTCATTACCAACTGTATACATCTAGACAGGTAGAAAGTAGCATAACAAGAAGTGAAGAATTGAAGTACTCGAACTTGCCATTTATGAACGGACTCAACAAATCATCCATAGAAATAATATGTAGAAACTTTCTCTCCCTTCTTTCCCCTCTCTCTCTCTTTGTCGACACTATGTTCATCTCTTATCTTTATAATTAACTTTTAGGAACCTAATTTATTCTTAAGATGTGATGCTCTTGGAGATGATGACTTGCAATCTTTAGTTGTTGTCTTTAGAATAGTTAATTACAAAAGAAAAAGATACAGTAATCTTACAAGGACCAACAGTTGGATTGATTAGTTGTTTATATGAAGTTTAGAAGAATAATTTATGTGTATTACTTTTGGCGAATGTGATACAATAATATATATACAAGGCTACGAGAATATACGATCAACGTAATCTTAGGAAATTCTATCCTATGCAATTAATTAGTAAAGATAATATTTACAATATTAACAACAGTAACGTCTTATGAGATATTTAGCAAATCAGTTTGCTTGATTGTAGGCATGATAATAGGCTTGGACTTAGTCATTAGGATTATCTCTAACATCCCCCCGCAAGTTGGACGGAGAAGAGTAAGGCCAATCTTGGACATTAGAAGTTGAAAACGGGTCCGAGCATCAGCATGTTGGTCGTTGCTTAAGATGTGAGAGACACGAATGATGCCACCTTGTACATGTTCCCGTACAAAGTGGTAATCTAGACCAAGGTGCTTCATTTTGGAATAAAATGTAGGATTAGCAGTAACATAAGTAGCGCCCATATTGTCACAATAGATAGCGCCCATATTGTCACAATAGATAGCAGGGGGAGTAAGAGGTTTGTGTCCCAGCTCACATAGTAGACTGAGTAGCCAAAGAACTTTAGTTGTCGCTGTGGCAACAGCTCGATATTCGACTTTGGTGGATGAATGAATCAATGTGCGTTGCTTTTTAGAACTCCAAGAGATGAGATTCCTTTAAAGATAAACAATATAACTTGTGGTGGAAATAAAGTCATCCTGATCCCCCGCCTAATCAGCATCCGTGAAGGCATGTAAACAAGTGGGCGAGCTTCGATGCAACAAAAGACCATGATGTGAAGTTCCTGCAAGATATCATAGTAGTCGTTTGAGTGTTGTCCAATGATCAATGGTTGGCTTAGGCATATATAGGGATAACCTGCTCATAGTAAAAGCAACATCGGGTCGGGTTAGTGATAAATATTGCAAGCTTCCTATAAGATCCCGATACTCAGTCGAGTTTGAGATAGGAGTGCCAGATGTATTAGAAAGAGGAGAATGAACGCTCATAGGTGTTGGAACGAATTTTGCGCCACTCATTTTGGCACATTGGAGGAGGTCAAGAACATATTTATGTTGGCTTAAAAATAAACCAGTTAGATGAGGAAGAACTTCGACACCAAGAAAGTAGGAAAGAGTGCCAAGATCTTTAAGAGATAAGCGTTTGGCTAAGGTGATGATAAGAGAGTTGAGAAGAGTAGGGTTAGAGCCAGTGATGATGATATCATCAACATATACAAGAATACAGAAGATGTCTTGGTGATGTCGTAGAATGAATAAAGAGGAGTTGGAAATAAATTTGCAAAAGTCAAGGTTGAGGAGATATATCTTAAGCTCATTATACCAAGCCGAGGGGGGGGGTGCTGCTTGTTTAAGACCATAAAGAGCTTGACGCAATTTGCAAACATGAGTAGGATGAGTTTGGCTTACAAAACCCAGTGGTTGAACCATGTAAACATCTTCCATAAGAGAGCCTTGAAGGAAAGCATTGTTAAGGTCAATTTGACGAGGAGACCATCCATGCATTACGGCAGTGGAGAGCACAATTCGAATGGTAGTGGGTTTGACTACGGGGCTAAAGGTTTTAGTATAGTCAAGCCCTGATTTTTGGTGAAAACCTTTAGCCACAAGACAAGCCTTGTGATATTTAATGGAGCCATTGTGATTAAATTTGTTACAAAAGACCCATTTGCACTCACTTAGATTTTCAGATGGAGAAGAAGGAACAAGATCCCAAGTATTATTTTTTTGGAGAGCATCATATTCAAGTTGCATGGCTTGACGCCAAATAGGAATGCAAAGGGCTTGAGTGATGGTAGTGGGGTCGTGTGAAACATCTTAAATTGTGGTAATGAGATTGAGTTTATCGATAGGTTTGTGAATATTATTCTTTAGCTGGGTAATAGGTGGTGATGGAGGGGGTGGTGGGGTTGGAGGGATTGATGGAAGAGTGGTGGTATCCAAAAGACTCAGCGTTGGGGAGGCCGCAGGGCAGGTCTGCTGATGCCATGATGGTGAGGGAGGTGAAAGAGTAGCAGTGGGTGGCATAGTAGAGGAAAGGATGGGTAGATAAAGAGCACACCAATGATCAGCATCCATTGTTTGGGGTGTAGTAGTAAGTGATGAATGAGCAATAAAAAAGAACTTATTTTTCACAAATTTTACATGACAAGAAACAAAAATTTTGTTTATACTAGGTTGGAGACAATAGTAGGCACTTTGAGTGGAAGAATAGCCTACAAAGACACATGGAGAGGAGCGTGGGTCAAGTTTGCTTTTGGTATAGGGATGGAGCTAAAGGTAGCACAAGTATCCAAAGCTGCGAAGTTTTTGATAGTTGGGTGGAAAGCCATAGAGCTTGTGAAAGGGAGAATGAAATTGAAGGGTTGGAGTGGGCATACGATTAATAAGATAGGCAAAGGTGCCAAAAGCTAAAGTCCAATACTTGATGGGCATGGATGCATGGGAAAGAAGAGATATACTCGTTTCGACAATATGACGATGTGGTCTTTTGGAATATCCATCATGTTTCTGGGTGTGAGGAGGAGATGTGAGATAAGTGATGCCAAAGCTAGCAAGAGAGGGGTCAAGACATTCATACTTTCCCCATTGTCACTAAAGATGGTTAAAATGGGATGTCGGAAAAAATTTTTAAACAAGCAATTTAAAGCGAAGAAAGAACGTTTTAGTATCTGATTTTCGTTTTAATAGGTAAAACCATATGAATTTAGTAAAGTGATCAACAAGCAAGATATAATATTTATAACCATCATAGGAAAGAGTAGGAGAAGACCATACATCACTGTATATGACATCAAGTGGACCTTTAAAAGATATAGTGTTTTGATAACAAGGCATCTTGTGACTTTTATTACAATCGCATAAATTATATTGAAAAGAGACTGACTTGGGAATAGAGATAATAAAAGTAGTACTAATATGGCGAAGAATATAATAAGAAGGGTGTCCTAATTTATGATGCCAATTTGAGGTAGGTCCAAAATAGTTGAATGAATGGCAAGATGAGTGAGATGCCACTCATAGATACTAGATTTAGTTGGGTCTTGAAGTAGAGGTACCCCAGTTTGAAGATCCTTCATAAGAAAGGAAGTAGGTGAGAAAGTGATTGAAGCATTGTTATCATGACAAAACTTAGATGCAAAAATAATATTGCAGCAAACAGATGAAACATGAAGATTAACAAAATTGAAAGGAGGGTGTAAGAAGAGAAGTGGAACTCGTGTTTGTAATAGTTAGGCCGGAACCATCTCTAATAATGAGCTCTTTGGTGCTATCGTAAGGAGAGTGAATAGCAAGGTTCTTTAGGTCATTAATAACATAGTGGGTTGCCCCACTATCAAGAAGCCACCCATTATGAGAATTTTCAGGTGTCGTGACAGCATAAGCACAATGATAGGAATGTGGTTAGTAGCCCTTAGAGACAAAGCGGTTTTGAAGAGATGGTGGAATGATAGTGGCATGAGAGGAGTGAGAAGGTTGGATTGCTTAGGGAAATTATTGGCGAAATATCGGATATTGAGTGACGTAATGCCCTTGAGTACGACACCACTAACTTTTGGCTTGGAATCGCTTGGGTGTGCAATGAGTAGAAGCGAAAGTAAGCTGGGGCATGGGAAGGAGACCTGCAGATGGTGGAGCATAATTGTTCCATGATGGATGATGATTTTGGACTGATTTTTAGCCACATAGTTGACCGTGGCGGGAAAAGGAGTGGAGGAAGAAGATTTTTACTTTATGGAGAGTTCACGGTTGATAAGCTTCTTATGTAATTCATCAAAAGAAATGGGAGAGTTACAACTGTGGACTGCATGGACTACAACTTCATAGTCAGGATCATTAAGTTGATCAAGAACATTGTCAATGATGTCCTCATGATCAAGAGGTCGACCAAGAGAAGCAAGTTGGTCAACACACCCTTTAATCTCTTGCATATATTCAATAGTGGAGCAGTTTTCCTTAGTGATATTGCGAAGATGATCCTTAATTTGTTTAAGATGGCCTCATGAGGGATTGGCATAGGTTTTGGTAAGGTTTCCCATGCTTCATGAGTTGTTTTGGCTTGAGCTAAAAGGGGGAAAAGAGGGGGAAAAAGGGTGCCAAGTGCACCAAATATCAACTTATCCTAACGTAGCCAAGTTTGGTAGGCTGGGATTTGGAACAGATGTATCATCTTTGTTGATAGTCATGGGAGGGGCGAGATAGGATCCGTCAATAAACTTAAAAAGGTCGTACCCGATAAAAGTATCTTCAAGTTGAATTTTCCATGACAAATAGTTGGTGGAAGCAAGCTTGAGAGTATTATTGAGAGAGATAAGGATGATGGGCTTAATGGGTTCGGCATTGTTAGGGATGAGTTGAGAATCATTAGGAGCCATGGAGAAGACTAAGAGAAGAAGTAGAAGTGCAGAGGAAAAATAAGAAAGGGATCGAGGCTTTAATACCATATGAAGTTTAGAAGAATAATATCTATGTATTGCTTTTGGTAAATGTGATACAGTAATATATATGCAAAGCTATGAGAATATATGATCAACGTAATCTTAGGAAATTCTATCCTATGCAACTAAGTAATAAAGATAATATTTACAGTATTAACAACAATAACGTCCTATGAGATATTTAACAAATCAGTTTGCTTGATTATAGGCATGATAATAGGCTTGGACTTAGTCATTAGGATTATCTCTAACAATTTATACTTATATTCAGGCACGATTTCATTAGCTTAGTGACCAAAGACAAGATTAAGGGATAAAAACATGTTATTGGTTTATATCTTTTTTATTGTTTACGTTTCTATAGAGATCCATTTGATGATATACTTTTTTTTGTAAGGGCAATAGGGATTATAAGTTGGCTTTAAAATTCTGCTTGATTAATCTTTTTAGTATGTGAACTTTTTAACATTTATATGCCTTTTTTTGGTACTCTATAGAGGAAGCTAAAACCTATTATGAAATCATAATCGCCTCTACAATAAAGAAACAAGAACATCATGAAAAGAAGATAACTAACAAGCATATTATAATGAAAATTAATATTGTATGTGCAAATAAATTTAATGAAGAAGTTATGCTAATTTGATTTAAAACTTGAATTTATAAGTTAAGGATGATATTATTAGTGATATGTGTTGCAACTTACATGGGTGGATGCATAGCTATCTCAACAATGAGTTAAGCATCCAATAAATTCAAAGTATTAATAGTTATGTATTCTTATATAAAGTTTATATTACATAACATATGAATTCTATTTTTATTTGTTTGTAAATTTTTTATTTGGACAGGTTGTGCATGAATCATCCTGTTAAGTGAGACAAGATGACAAAAAATTACAATATGAGATGAAGTCAACATCAATGAGATGTTAGATACTGATAAAGTGTTTGTGCACGAATATGAAAGTTGAAGGTATTGTTATTTTATCGTTAAATTATAGTAATATTTGGAATTAATTTTCCAAGTATTTAAAAGATGAATTATTTAACTAGTCTTAGACATGGAGGATTTATTACAACAAATATGCCCAATAAAGCGTCACATTGGGTAAGAGGCAACGATAAAAGTGAAGAAGGTATTTTAGGAGGTAGAAGAGGCACAAGTAATAAGTTAGTAAGTTTTTGTTTACCAGTTTGTCCATAATTTTTAGTATGCATGTGAATAGTTATTGACATTTTAGATAAATAGTAGAAAAGAGAAGAAGTCTTCAGATATTAAGAGATGATTATGATAGAAAAGGTAAATTAATAATCGATCCTGACGCATGAGAAGGCATTAATGAGGAAACCAAAACAAATGTCTTAAGGCATAAAGAGATATCAATTATGAAGAAAGAAAATGATAACGTTGTCGTAAGGCATGATGAGATGCCAATGATAGAGAAGACTACAAAAAAAGGTTTAAGAGAGTGGGTTATCTTGAATAATCAGCAAATTAGACAAGAGTAATAAAGATTTCTAAATTATATCCAAATTACAAGCATTAATGAAGATTTTAAAGCGGGGTAAAATGCCAATCATGGGCATCTAAGTCACAAAAATAAAAAAGAAGAAGAACAGATAAATAAAGGCATGAATAAGGAGGTAAGAGCAACAAAATCTTAACTAAGTCACTATCCGTAACATAATGAAGTTGACAACATAAATATTGAGCTTGAGGAATGAGGGAAGACAATTTTAAGCATCTGGATGCAAGTGTAAGTGATGTTACTCAGTTGAAGTTGGTAAAAATTGGAAAAAAAGACTACATCTTATAGGAGACTTTCGACTTTTAATTCTACATATGTTAAATTCCTACAAAGAAAAATTGTGTCAAAGATGAGGTATTTACTTAATTTATAAAGTAATATTATTGTTAGTGAAATTTTTTTTTAAATTTGATGATATTTATATTATATTATTTAAATTGATTCATTTTTATTAAATTATTGTTGCAAGTTGTTATATTTAACATTGTTTCTAAACATGAAGGTGAAGCTGACATTGAGTGGCATCCTCGTAAGCCTAAGAGATACAAAGTAACATGGTGGGATGATTGAGCAAATTAATTTAGAATATATTTTCCAAATTCCTTTATAATGATCTCATACTTTATTCTCACATTATGTATACCTAGTAGTTTGTAAGTGAGTTTCCATCTATTTTGTTATTTGAGAATGTGGTTCATAGATTTCTTTTAAACAATTACATGTTGGACTTAAAAATATCACATTATTCCCTTATTCAATCTACTAATCCTGTAACACCCCACTCTCGTGTGACCCGAACCTGACATCGATGGTGATATCCGAGTCCGTGCCCCGCAAGGGTGGCTTGCTACATCACTCAGTCAAGACTCAGTATAAAATATTTTTTGAAAACACAAATATACACTGTGCAGAAATCATTAACATACATAATCGCCGGTAAATACAATGACCACGGGGGCCCTTTTCATAAATACAAATTACTACAGTCCATTGACTTTACAATTTTGTCCTAATCATTTGTACAAAAATTCAGAAAATACAATTAGTAGACATTAATGCAGACGCGAACTGACCCCGACCTCTTCTCTTACTCACAAGCGGTTGTTATACGCTCGTGGCCTAACGGGGTATTCTTCTCGGTCCTGAAAAATATGTTGCAATTTTGGGTGAGTTTGCGAACTCAGTAAGGTGATCATCATCGATGGTTCACTCAACTCATGCAACACATCATGTCACATAACATATACTCACATTATTGCAAAATGTTACAAACCCTCTCCTCATTGTCTTTATTAAATGTACTTAAAATTCATCCTTAAACTTCATCTCTTCTAGTTAACAACATTTAAATAAGCAAATAGAACATATATAATTAATGAATTAAATATCATAAAAACCATATTCAATATATAAAATTAATATTGCCAATAAGTATCTTCATTAACTAACCTCCTTTCCTTATGTCTCTTCTTTTGGACCTCCTTCATTCAAGATTTTAGTCTTCTTATTCTTGGTCGACTACATGGCCTTAAGATAACTAGGTCCTTTAATCTGACATCTCTTATAAGGGATTATATATGCACACAATGGTCACCAACATGTCTTGACTCAATTCTATTAGCATTTGTAAATTTTTGTTGGCTTCTTTATACAAGTGATCAAAATTCGATTCTCCACCTACTACATAATCAAAGGCTTATAGAAAAATGATTCTAATTTTCTTATCTATTGACATTAATATCATCATCCTCTTAAATGTTACTAATCATTATCTTCATATGCTACCTAACAACATCTTTGTGTTACCTCTTAATAAACAAATATTTCAAAATATTTTTTTCTTAACCCTACTTAAAAATAAATATGTGACAACATATAATTTCTTTAAAAATAAATAACACGTAAATTGCTGACAGAGTGAGTCACTTACTGTAATTGTGTACTGTCTTACAATATTACACCCTTCACCATCTCCTTTACCTTGTACAACTTATTATCTCTTTCATTCCATACTTTCCTTACATCACAATATATCAAACTTATTAGTTTGTTTTGTATAATATGAAATAAATAATTGGTGTACACCTTTTGAAATTCCTATTTAAAATCAAATCATGCAACTAAGTATTCATTACTACCTGAATAGAAGTAATCAAACTCTATCTCACACTCAATCCTTTATAAATTATATATCCATAAAATTTATACGGTATGTTATAGCCCATCTTTTACAATCATCAAATAGAGACTAAACTCATCAATTAACTTTTTAAGTAAAATATGACAACTATTTTATTTCATTTTATCTTTCAACATCTATAAACAACATCCATAAATATATATTTCATTTTTATCACTTATATTTCTCAAGTACTTTCTTAA
>JANKOE010000002.1:56643680-56669989 GCA_026284465.1 Erythroxylum citrifolium | reverse complement strand
ATTAATCATAATATTTTATATAATTAATAGTAAATTGTATATAATTAATAATAAAATAATAAAACTTTTATTAAAATTTTTATTATTTTAAAATAGAAAATATAAAAAAATTATTTGTCACGGATGTAACTTCAAGCGTAACTTTTTAAGTGGATATGCTTTTTGTTTTAAAATTATAATGTTAAATCTCCTGTAACAATTATTTTAATATTAGGGGTATAATGGTTATTTATTATACATTCCATTTCATTTCATTCCATCCATGTTCCAAATAACATTTCACTATATTACATTATAAACATTTTTATCCCTTTCAAACAACTTTTCATTATATTACATTCCATTCTATTATAAATTGTTTCGTTATGTTCCATTCCATTCCATTTTATTCCATTAATTAACATCCAACCAAACAGAGCTTAAGGTGAAACCGCAAGAGATTGACATTTTATTTGGAATCTTTAATATGCCCTCAAGGAGTGTGGTTAGATGGTTTAAAGCGAGACTTGGCTTCGGTTAGGTTCCAGGTTCGATTCCTTGCTAGCCCCTCTTGTAAGAATCTGGGGCAGCCGGGGTTTTACCTATGGATGAAGAACTAGTGAGGCCCTCTGTGATGGGGTATAACTACTTGACCTTCTGAAAGGTGAGCCCGCTTAGCCTGCCTGTGAGATTTCCTCGAATTAAAAAAAAAGGAATCTTTAATATATTTATGTGTACGTGACAGTGCTGACCTTACTGTTCTCCGAAAAATTAATATAACGCGTCTGTCCTTGACAAGGAAGTCTTTAAATTGGAGTTCGATGTATGCGAAACTGGGAAAGGAAGATTAGCCACATCATCATCATACAGGTGTACAGTCTATCTTTCCTTCCCATAGTCAAAACGCTACTCCATCCTCTCCAGTGTTGCTTGTCATAAGATATTGATTAATGCTACTGTTAGTATTTAATTTGGTCATCTTTGTCCGTCTTCTAGTCCTTTTGGATATTGTCAATGAAGCAAGCACAATAAAATTGACGGGAGCGGATGTTCATCAACATGTAGGTAATCTTGGTAGCATGGCGATTCAATGCTGGATCTTATGGCCCTGGAGGTACAAAAGGAAAGGGAGTAAATGTATAGGCAGATACATTATATGTCTAAAGAGCCATCATGTATGTGTGTTTGTACCATCAAGTACCTACTCGTGAGTTGTCAACAATAAAGAGAGTGTGAGGGCGAGGAGGAGTAGTCTTAAAACCTATTCGAAGAGGAATTGCGGGTCAAAAGTCATTGGCATAAATGTGGAGAACTTCCTATCTGCATAACTCATTTAAGACGTGAATCTCATACCTAAATATCCCAATCACATGCATCCACATCTTAATTGCATGCGTCTGTAAGTCAATGCTTTCCTGCCAGCTATATCTTAGTCAAATAATCTGCAATTGGCGTTAATGGTACATGTGCTTGGCAGCACAAGACCTCATCTCGTTTCTTTTTCATTCAGAGTCCTGGGTCCTGGCACATGTAAGTTGCAATGTTCATAAGTTCGTTGCAACTTGAGGAAAACAAAATAAGATAGAGGAGAGAATTGGATCTTTTAATCTGAAGTTTTCAAGGCAACTTCGGTACAGTTTCAGTTACACTTTCTGCTCAATGAAATTCACACAGTCGTGATGGATTAGAAAGAGTTGTATAGTATGTTCATCGACCCTTAATCTAGGTGTAAACAAACAGTTGACAGCACCATAAGATTGAATAACTTTCTCACTTCAGACACAAAACTAGTTCGAAACTTGAAATGCTGTGTCCCAGTCATCACGCTTACGCAAATTTGTTGAAAATGTTACATGCACAGGAATTCTACTAGAAGGAAGGACCATGCCAAAACCTCTGGGATCCATAACCTGTCATTCTATAGCACTACGACCAAGTAGAGAGAAGGAGAACCAAGTGTATACTTTATAAGGAGGGCCCGACCACTTCTTTAATTCTTTTTTGACAATGCTACGCTGCATGTCCCCTCAATATCCGATCCTCTGCAAGGAACTGATTGATTCTTGACGTTAGTGTATCAATTCAATAGCCAGCCGTCCCTAATAATAACTCGCAATAGTCAAAACTCAAAAGTTCGTACTTATTGTCTTCTACCACCATGCTCGGTTTCAATTAAGAGCTGTTTTTTATTTTTATAATAATCGAATTCGTAGTTATTATTAGAATAACTTAAAATTAAGTGATAAATTTGATTCAATTGACGTTAATGATTAATGTACGAAATCTGTTGGGTGAATTGTTTAAAGATTAAAAAAAATTGAAGAGCATATTACCATTAATTGAATTTATCCCTTAAAAAAGATATAAATATAATAATACAAAACATCATTTTACAAATAAATATAACAAAATAAATAATACAAGATGTAAAATATATAACTAACATGTAAAGAATATGGCATTTACTCGTTACAAATCATTTATTTACATGTAGATTTATTGAGAATAAAATGTTATTATATAAAAATATTTACAAAATAAATAATGAGTAATAATTTTTAAAGAGTAATGTGATTAATAGTGGATTATTGATGATGGTGTAACTAAATGATTAGAGCGACGATGATGATAATTATATTTTTATCTAAAAATAATTGTAAAAGATATCAAATTAATAAATTATAATTGAAAATTTTCTAATAAACCAAAAAGAAAATAGAAAAAAATCATTTGTTAGTAAAGGAAATTTTTTTAACAAGTGCTGCTAAGACATTCATATTTTACATAAAAAAATTATATTATTTTTTCTTAGACCAATGCAAGATTTGTCTTATTTAAGCCTTATTAACTTTGCATATTACTTTTCAAGTAAAAGTATATCAAATAATTTTCACCTTATATATCCTTGAAGATTTAACTTATAATTAGTTGGAGGGGTGCTTCTCACTCGTATTGTGAGGTCAGTTCCTTTATGGTCCTTTGTGACAATCATTATACCTTTGTATTAAGAAGGATTAATTGCTTGCTTTAGAATCTCTTATGTTTTTAATAATTATTAAATGTCTTTATAAGATTTAGAAGCTATCACTTAACTCCCTAAACTATTAATAAATTATCATGTCACACTATACTACTGGATTATGTAAACTAAGTTAATGAAAACACTCTTAAAACAACATTGTACAACCGTAGAATGCATATATGGATACTTGTAAAAATAAAATTGTGCACCCAACTTTTAATGTAGTTTGATGATGTCGTTGTGGCTACCTAAACGTAACTTTGTTTTTAATAAAGAAAGAATAGAATGCAATTAAATGATATCATAAGCAAAAGAAAATATTATAGAGAATGTTATTATTAATGGGGAGGCTGTGTAGCACTGCAAGTTCTTTGATACTGTCTAGCACTTTCAAGGTAAGAGCATCTATAGGCTTAGACTAAGAGTCTACTGTGATGTTGTCAAACTTAGTTGATTCTCCCAATGTTCTCAGATGTCACCCCTATACTAACGTGCGAAGTCTATTGAGCTTGACATCTCTAATTTTTAAGCTAATCTTCTGAGTAGCTCAACATTATAAGCTATAAGCCATCCCTAAATTTGTGAATACGAAATTTGTGAAGTCTTCATAAGTTAGTTGATTATGTTATAATTTATCTATCTACATTTTTAATATTTAGGTTAGTATAGTAAAATTAGGTTATTATATTTATTTCTAATTTTATATGAATGGTGCATCATGGTTGTGATTTCTAAGGTAATCCTCAATTCTCCTATTATTTTTTGTCAATTAAAAGCATCAATTTATAGAAAAAGCTCTTAAGAGTTATTACAAGTCCAATTTTTATTTTTACGTTCTGCGGTATGGAATTACGGTTGAAAGTTAGTGTGAAAGGGAATGTATAAATGTGAAATGAGAAATTTATATGAACCTAATGTTTGAATATGATTGTTTTCTGATATGATTTCTTGTTGGGTAAGAAGTATTTATTTTATGTTGTGGGTATGTATCAAGTCTATTTTAATAGATAATTGATAAGCTGCATCTCAGTAATCACTCTATTTTAATTCTTATGTAAATTTGATCTTTTTTCGGTTATTATACCAATGATTTCACGTCATACTTTCTAGAAGCTTTAACTTAAATGAAACATTGCATAAGACTTGTGTGTGCTTTTAACAATCACTCTAATGGAATGTAGGTATTATAGGATTAAATTATTCTCATTTTATGCGTCTTAATTTTGTAACCAATAGGGAAAATGCAATGATGGAAGTTGTTTACAAATATGAAAACGAATATAATGTGAATATGAATATGAATATGGAAAACAATGCAAGTTCTACTAACCGGAGAAGATGCTTCTATGATTAGATTTGATTGCTTCTATTGTGGTTATTTTATGTTTAAATTGGATATGATATAAAAGGGTGGTGAGTATGATTCTTTTGGTTTAAGTTAGACTAAATTAGTATGATAGATTGTATGTTTAATGTTAAGACTCTAAATTATGATATGACTTGAGAATTTATATAAAATTTTCACTATAGTCCTTTAAAGATAATTTTAAAAGTACCAAAACTAATGATGACATTAGAAAGATGATTGAGATTATTAAAAAGGAAAAAGAGAGTAGTGTAATTAGTTTATTTAAAAGTTAAAATATATCCTAAGTTAAATATATTTGGTATAATAATTGATTTGGACTATTTTCATAAGGAGTGCACACAAACAACAGTAAGTGCAATTAATGATGAAGTTGGTTTAGGGTCCATTCTAACAATAAAAAATAACTAATAATGAATAAGTTTGAATTGGTTGAACAATAAAGTATTGGCTTCAATCCAACAACTCCAACATTTTATTTAGATGAACAATAAAGTATTGTTGCTCCACTCTAATAACACCCCTAATAGTTAATAAGTGAGATGACTTAGCATATAATGAGTAAGAAAGAGATTATATATTACTTGTAAGTGGTGAGTTTTGGGCATTTGAGATCAGAACTAGAGATGTATGTCAATATATGCCTAAGTTTATCACTAATACAAATGATATTGATTTAGTTAACAAGGATGTTAAAGTTAATGACTATGACATTATCATTATTGAAGGGGGTTTAGGTGAGGGCATAGAGAAGTCAAAGTATCATTGTTTCAATCCCACAATTGATGACCTAGATGATAAGATTGAAATGAAATACAAAATGGCATTTTTTTGTTGATACATTTAGGAAAGCACTTAAATAATCATATAGGAAGGGTTTGACTAGTCAAACATCAAGAATAAAAAATACAATGATAGTTGATTGTAAAAAAAATGTGGCTTAAAGATTCATAATAGTTTCTCTTAATAGGGAGAACCATTTAGAGAAAACATAGTATTAATAAAATCTTTGGCTGATAGAAGATGTATTATAAATGGATTTTTAATAAATATATTAAGAAATTTAGAGAAAACCCTTCTTGGAATATTTATGGCTTGAAGGAAGCAATTCTAAGAGATATTAATAAGAAATTTTAGACATCAAAGTATATAGAGTTTAGATACATGTTTTACATCTTATAATAAGTGATGAAAGAGTATAGTATAACAAATAAGATTATATTTTTTTGTTGTGAAGGAATATAATACCATTAGCTCTTTATTCTTTAAAGTACTTGAAGGGGTTTGTATTCTTACTATTTTTGTCTAGAGCAAGTGAAAACATTACTTTTATACATTAATGAATGTTATTTAAAGACTAAGTATTGAGGTCAGATGCTCGTTACCAATGGGAGGCATCTAAATAACAACATATAACCTTTGGTATGATATGCTATTAGTATAAATAAAAAATTTGGAGGTATTTTGTTTAATTTCTTTTAAATGACATTGATGAGGACAACAAATAGATTTTTAGTCTAATATGCAAAACATAATATTTATATAAATTTGACTCTTATTGAATTTCATTAAGTTTACAGTTATTTGACCTAATAGTTTGGTGTATACAAGAAACTATAATAATTATTTAAAATTGAATGAAACAATAAGATACGCATTTTGTTTGAAACATCTATGAGATAATGTACACAGGCAACTAAGGTGAATATTATTATAAGATATCAAATGTGGAATATTGCTTTTGAATGCATAAAATAAAAGCTTAAAAGATAAATAAGTAACTAGGAGGAAGGTCATACTTGGCTTTAAAAAAATCCAAAAAGAGGTTTGGTAGCCATTCTATTGACACAAAAATGAAGACTTATTTTCTCTACAATAATGTTGTTAAGTGCTTCAATGCATACTTAAAGAAAGCAAGGTTTAAGTTTATATTTACATGCTTAAAGATAATTAAAAGAGAAATAACAAAGATATTTCATCAAAAGAAGCAAGTGATAATTGAATATAATAGAAAAAATTGTCATAATACATTAGAATAGTTGGAAAAGAATTGAAAAAATTATCTAACTCACTTTGTTGGAGAGGAAAATTTTAAATTGAGCACCATATAAGAGATCACCATATTGTTGATGTAAAAAAGAGAAATTACACCTATGGGAGAAGAGATTTGATTGATATCCTATATGGTTATTTCATTGCTTTAATTACTCTAAGTAGAGGTAATCCTAAAGAGTTTGTGCATAAATGCTTCCCTAAAGAATCCTACATGAGATTCTACTAGAAAGGAATCATTTCAATACTAAGTAAACAATTCTAGCCTATACCTAGTGAAAATCATGGTCACTTCATCAACCTCCAATGGTTAATGCTAGAGCAATTAGACTAGAGAAGAAAAGGATTAAAGAGTAAAAAGAAAAAAAATCTCAAATAACCTATCAAAAAGAAAAAAAAGGTATAATTAAATGCCACAAATGCAAAAATATTGTCATGATGATAGAATTTGTAAAATATTAAATATTAATAATTTTGTAAAGAGTAGAGACAAAGAAAAGAAAAGATGAAGAATAAGTGAAGGAATTGAAAGGAAAACCAAAGGGTCCTAAGAAGGTAACGACAAAAGCAATGTCTCGCCTTAAAGTTTTGAACCAATAAGGTCTAAAACTCTGAAATTGATCCAAAAACTAAAATAACTAAGAGGAACATAGAGTTGAGAGCTTCTTGATCTCTTAGGAGGCCAAATCTTAGGTTCTTTTGATCTATGACTAAATTTAATGTTGTGGTCCTCACTAATTTTGTTTCTTTTGTATAAAAGAACATATTTGCTTATATGCGAGACATATTTGAATTATAACCAAGTACTACTACACCTTTTGGACTTTGTGCTTATTTAATGGGTACATGTTGAACATAGTTTTATAAATGTTCATAAACAAAAATAATTTTAAAAGAAACAAATTGATACAAGCTCAAGTTCATGAATAAACTAGCTTAATTTTAAGTTTAAGGTAATCTTAAAAAACTGACCTAATTAGACAACAATGCAAGCAGGCTTAACTAATTATGCAAAGAAAATTTAAGTCACCTATGAAAAGTTTGCATAAGATGAACATGAGTGAGGGTTTGTGATCTTCAATTTTTAGTGGAGTGGAGATTGAAAATTTCTAACATAATGCAACTTTCGAATTCAGACATTTGAACATATGTAGGACATGGAAGATATCATGCTTCGCAATCAATGGAAAGAACATCGTTGCATGTAGTGTTCAGAAGGTATGAAAATGAAATCCTATATCCAAAAGAGAAGTCAGATGAAGTCGAAATTCATATGTCTGTCTTCAGCCAATTTTCATGTTTTGCAAGCATCCACATAGGCATCTTATTGGTATGCAATTTCATTCTCGAAGTGCTATCATCAATTTAGTGAGCTAACGATGGGATGTGAAGTGATGATTTTTATCAGTTTAGAGAGGTAATAATAGCTTTTAGATCTTAACAAAGTATTTGATAATTGTTGAAACCATATAGCTCAAAACAATTAACTCCGTCAAGAAACATCAACTGATACATCCATCTAATTCAAGGTTCTCAGTCAGAGTTCTCATTGGTGCAGTCGTGCTTCCCACACCACCCAGTGCTTCTTCCTACTGACTGTCATCACCTAGGAAGGAAACAAACTCGTGCTGGTGGCTGAGTGCCGCTGCATCAGTCATCCTTTTTTTTTGGCTGTCGTCGATTGCAATTGTGGGAGAAAATATAAGAGGCGGCGACAGATGGGTGGCGAGAGGATGACATAAAATTGTCACAAAATTTTTATTATTCTTATGGCTGATGGGTTGAACTTAAAGGTTAGGCCCATTTTCTTGGGCTAAGAGCAAATACATGAGCTAATTTTTGGACTTCATTCAAACTCATTTAAGAATCCCTTTTTTGTGACTTTGAGCTACCTTAAGAAAAATGGACAAAATTTTGACGTAGATTTATAACTAAATATAGTTTCTACATAACATGAAATTATATGGTACTTAAATTTAGAAATATCTAAATTCAATGATACTTAGAAATAAGTTTTTAAGTGAATCATAAAATTAAAATGATTAGTTTAACAGTAATTAGAAATAAGTTTCTGTTTAAATTTAAGCAAGCTCATAAGTTTAATAATTAGAAATGAGTTTTTAATTAAATATTTTCATAATTAGAAATAATCGTCTAATTAAATAATAAATTAAATAAATTGACATATTAGTATAATAAGAATTAGAAATAAGTTTTTAATTCAATTAAAGTAAGTTTCTAATTGAATCAAAATTCTTTACTTGATAAATTAAATGAGAAATTCTAAGTAAATGAATTTAATCAATTAAAGTTATGAACTATATTTTAAGAGCAAGAGTTCCTTATTGTTTTAGTAAAATGATTCATTTATTTTATGGGTATATCTATATAAGTCTTTGATGCCTGAAAAGCTTTTTTTCAAGAGAATGTCAATTATTCAGAGGACACCTTGACTTCTCCATACTACAACATTGGTGAGACATGTCATCATCATGTTAGCAAGGTTATTCAATATACGTATAGTATATAAAGAAGACATAGTACAATACGTAATAGCAGTTAATAATTTGATGCAAGAATTATATTTCAATGATTATTTGGCTAACGCACAAGTTGACATAAAGTATATGACTCTATTTTCAACATTGCCAAAATTTGAACAAAAATGTATGATTGGCTGGTGAAGATATTTATGAAGGAAATTAAAAAAGGGAAACAGATTACAACTTTGTACCTTATAAGTTTCCTGATAGAAATAGTCAGAAATATTTCATATCAAGCTTCGTGAACTTTGTGGCATGAACTTATTAACTCTATTCCATGTAGGATTTGTTAGTTATAGTCAATATGTTCATTGAAGAAACAACTTATGTTATATGAAATATGTTGTGATAAAATTGATATAGTTTGTTCATTTATGAATATATATGATTGATATATTATAACACATATGATATGTACTGTCTATAATGAATTCGTATAGAGTATGAAAATTGGTATTCAATTGTAGTATAAATGATGATTGAACACATATGTGGTCTTTCAATTTCATAAGCATTTGATATTCAATTAGTCACTCTTTACACGATTTATATGACATTGACGTGCATGATTTTTTTTGTTGTTGTAGAAACTTAGTGTTTCAATAATGGCTACTGCTTTAAAAAATAGTGTTGCTGAATTTAATAAGGGAGAGAAACTAAATAGTGACAACTATGAAATATGGAACATAAAAATCCAATATATGCTAGAGGAGCAAGAGGTTATTGAGCTGTTAAACATGACCATATATGTTCTTGAGGAGGGAAAAATGACCCAATATAAAAGGGATCGTGATACATATAAGCTTTGGAAGAAGAACTCAATTACTCACGTTATGTTACTAAGTAGCATGGACAATGATATCATGCACGAGTTTAGAAAATATGAAAATGCTCAGGATATGTGATTGGCATTAGTTGCATGACTTGGGAGAATATTAGTGACAAAGATAAGGTCACTCACACAGTGATGAAGACCACTGTGTATATATTAAGAGATCCAAAGATAAATTTGCAATTCTATCTTTATATGTAGATGACATTTTAATTGCTTGTAATGACTGTGAATTTGTCAAGCAAATCAAATATTGGTTGTTATCTAAATTTGAGATGAAGAACATGGGTGAAGCTATATACATTACTGGAGTTAAAATTTCAAAAGATTGTTTACAAAGATTATTGTCACATTTTTAAATGGCTTATTTCCAAAAGCTTTTATAACGATTCTATATACAAGATTGCAAACCAACAGATAATCCTATTACTAAAGGTGAAAGCCTCATCAAGAGGTTTTGTGAATCTATGCCATAAGAAAGGAAACAAATGAAGAAAATTCCTGGAAGTCTTATGTATGCAATGATGTGTACAAGATCAAATAATTGTTATGCAGTTGGAATGGTGAGCATATATCAATCAAATCCAAGACAAGCATATTGGAAAGCAGTAAAGAGAATATTGAGGTATCGAAAAGATACAGTAGACTATGCACTACTATCAAGGAAATGGCTTATGTATAAAAAGATATACGAATGAAGGCTAGGAAAGAGATTTAGATGACATAAAATATACCTCCAAATTTGTTTTCTTACTCAATAATGGAGTAATAATGTAATATTATAGAAGAGTAAGAAATAATCTCATGTTGCATTGTATCCAATGAAAGCTAAATTTGTAGCATTTTTAACAGTAGTACAAGAAATTGTACGACTTCAATGATTCTTGGCTCATTTGGAAGTCACTAAAAGAGAAATTGAATCAATAATTATCAATTGTGATAGCCAAACAACAATCGCTTATACAAAAGATTTCAAATTTCATTATAAAACCAAGCATATAGATACCATGTATAATTATGTTAAAGAAATAGTAGCACAAGGAGAATTGAACATGAAGTAGATAACTACACGAGATATAAACCCAATGATAAAGCCAATTTTTAGAGATGTATATTTGGGCATCTAAAGTCTTTTGGCTTACGCAAATATTGAAATGTACTAAGAAATATATCTCTTTGTATGTTCATTTGTTGTAATGTCATATTTATATGAGAATATTTGATGATAATTATACATTATATAATACTTGATTCATAAATATATATGTTTATTTTGTGTAAATATACATATATAGATATATGAATCAAGGATATGTAAGACATATCAAAGATTGGTTTTCTCACACAGGCAATCGCCTCTGGAGATTTGTGACCACTAGAAATGAGGCAAGTTTAAAGTTTATTATCTAAGTAACAATTGAGAGAAAAAAAAACTTAAACCATAAATCTCACCCAAAATTATAAGGAAGTTGGTACAAAGTTACTAAATTATCACTATATCTATCTTAAGTTGTTAGATGAGATTTTGAAAATTTTTTGTTTTGGAGTAGAAAAGTGAACTCAAGTTAAACATTCAACATGTTTGAACTAACATTTGTATAGTATTTTGTAAATTAAAGACATTCACATAAAGATAATATAAGTCAATACTGTAACATATGATTCGTAGTACGTGTGCATATACGACCGCAAAAGGGATTAATATAAGTTACATTGTGTGAAATCCTTAAGGTTAAGGTGCCTCATTAAATAACCTTAAGACTCTTATCCAATTCTTGAGAATTAAATTTAAGGTTTGCTATTTTACATTGTTTCCAACAAATCATGTATGATGCAATCTTATGGAATGATTCTAGAAAAGCAAATTAAAATTGATTTTAAAGAATTCATAACAGAAGGTCATTATGTTTAAAGACTCAAATATAAATGAACCATCTCAATATGATGAAGCAAATGAGATCAAAAAGAGATTTAATGTAGATATGATCTAGGTTATTGTATATAATATCTACTCAAGGATATATTAGTCCCAGGATCGATTTATGTCATATACTCATAACAGATATATGACAATAAACTCTCGTAGTATGTTGGTTGCACGAGTTGTTAGATTATATTGCAAAATCACAATCGATTAAACTCACTCATGAGTGAATAGGAGATGATAATCACTCAAACACCATTGAACGAGTTTAGTGTTATCTATTAATAACTACTATTATTTAGCATAATATTAAATAAATGAAATCATGTATGATTATACATATTTATTATAATTAGATCCTTTTAATCTATGTGATTGTCCTTTTAATATATACTATTGTCCTATAATCTTTATGATTATCTTTTTACAGAAGAATGATAAAGTCCATACGAGATCAAAAGAACTTGTGCATTCTTCTTTTTGTTGTTGAAAAAAGTCCTATGCCATGTTTATTGCTCAACTGATTTCATTTCGGGGTGATTTAAGGCATAGGCAAGGAGGGATTCAATCCATTTCCAAATTGGATTTGTAATGTTAACAGTTGGCCTTCATAAATTTTCTGCACCAGTGGTAGCTTAGTGGAACTGATCATTGAATGGACTAAAGGGTTGTACAAGAGCATTATCTGTGATTCATAACCTAACAAACACTTCTGTACAGCATCATCATTTAAAAGCTTCAAACAGCTAACATATAATTTGCAACATATAGAGAGTGAAGAACCCATGAAAAAGCAAATGGTTCCCTGGACACTTTATGAACAGAAAACAAATATCCATTTCTATAGGCCTTCCCTGCGTGGTATTCTAAATAACCATTTTGCTCTTGTTAATATCACATAGCAAAACCTTACAGACTAGAGGAGTTCCAGCTAGCATCAACGGCTTTGATGATCTTGTCATGTAATTTTGCTCCAGCACAAGCTATTATACCCCGATCAAGACCTTCTAAATAAACACCCCTTGAGAAGTCCAAAGGTTGCCCACCAGCATCAGTAACCACACCACCGGCTTCTTCTATAATAATAACACCAGCTGCATGATCCCATATCTTCTCCTTGTAGCCAGCCCTGGCAAACTTCATGAATATCTCGGCATCCCCACGAGCTATGGCAGCATACTTCACCATGCTGTAGACACGTAATGGCTGCTTCCTGCAGTAAAAGATGTTAATGAGCTTCACATAACTGAATGATCTTGTAGCTTTCCCCATTTGCTTCTGCAAATGCTAGCTTTTCTTCAAAATTCAACTTAATGGATTTGTGTCCTATAGAATGGAAAAAATGACTGCTTTTTATTGTTTCATTTATTCTAGTTTGATAGATGATAATGGTAGGCTTAACTCCTAAGGGATGTTTTTTATTTCAGTAGAGGATGTTTATGTCAAATTACAGAAGAACGAAGGGAAATCAAATATAGCAAACTTGAATTCATTCGGAGGGTTACTCTATTGCATGGAAATAACAGAAAACTTATATTAGAAAAAGAATAAAAGCATATGCACCTAAGTCCAACACTGTGAGCCAGCCCTGCAGTGAAGGAGTGGCTAGAATTTGCCTTTTCAACTGGTTCACAAAATGTCGCCAACGCTGGATTATCAATTGAGGACACTCGAATTGGCCTTGCAGAGTTTTGCCATGTCAAATTTCTCTGTCCCTGTGTTAGAGGTTGCATCCAAGCTTCACCACTGCCTTTCTTGGCATAAATTACACAGCCTTTATCCCAAGATTCAGATGTTGGAGGGGTCAACTTAGAGATGATTCTATAGTAACGATGGTGATAACTAAGCCACTCCTTTCTCATTGGGTAATTGGGGCAACCAAGAACTCCTAGCACCACCTCTCCATCCTCTATCAATGCTAAAGCAACAGCATATTGATCTCCGCGGACAAATCCTAGCGTACCATCTACAGGGTCAAGAGCCCAAAACCTTCCTGTAGGGCCCCCAGTTGAGTTACAACGACTGATGGCTTCAAGAACTTCTGAATTGTCCAGGGCCATCTCTGGAGCTTTAAGACCAAAATGATGTGCTTCAGCAAGACATTCATTCACAGTTTGGACTACAACTTTCAGGAGCGGAGCTTTATCAGCCTTGCTGAGCTTTTGTACGTCTTCCTCTGCCACTATTGACACATCTTTACTTCCCAAGGACATGGACAGTATCCAGCTGACAGTGGCTTGGACGCCCCAATCTATACAATAAATGTTCAGTTAAGACCTCATATATATGAGAAATCAGAATTAGTGATGAGAAAACTATTACATGTGTAAGAGTTACTTTCTAGCTACAGCCCCAAAGGTGCATACTCTAAAAACCATGTACATAGCACAGCTGTAGGCTCTGTTAACAATATTGTCAGTTGATCAAGCTCAATTAGTTTCTGCAACAGGTTCCTATGCTTTCACCAGAACAGGGAAAGGAAGTCAAAAGGCTGAAATACAATTACTACTTTAGGGGATAACTTATAAGAGAGATCCATTTTAAAGTTCAATCAGCAAGAGCCAGGAGCAATATGACAACGAATAATGACAGTAAGTTAAAAGATCAGCAACCAGTTTCAGTACTAAGATTTAGAAAGCAGATGAGGCACATACAAATACAAAAGAACAAAAACAAAAACAAAATAAAAATGGAAAATATTGATGCAATAAAAGAATTTGATTTTGAGAAAATGGTTCTGTTGAATTGGGGTTTTCTTATAGAAAGACACCAAGAATTTAACATATCTTTCGCAGAGAACGCAGATAACACCCTGGACAGGCAAAGCAAAAGAGAGAACTCAAATTGATACTCTCGTCCACATTTCTAACTCCAATCCTAAGAACTCTTACTTCTTTATATTTCTTATTTGGAAAATGTACGTCCGGAATCCTACAGTAATCAAAATGATAAGGAAATTGACATTTCTCTGATATGCTTTCGCTGTTCACAGGTGGCATCACTTTGCAACTTGCAGTTGCATTAGTGAATGGATGAAGTTACAGCACTACATGCAGCTGTTTTTAATCAAATAATTCCAAAGTAGTTCTAGATGCCATAATCTCTTCCACTTATATTCATCCATGAAAGGATAAGAAAAAGCACATATACTTCGTCATTCATTCTCTTCCACAGATGCCTATTGTTATTGTTGATTGGAAAAGTATAGGAGATTAAGACAGATTGAGATTGAAAAAATGAAAAATATCAATGAGCAATTTTATCCCGTATTCAAATAAGATCTTCAACTTTAACATTCAGCATCAAATTCAAACCAGGGAAAGAAACGAAAATTATGGAGAACCCAGTTCATATTCCACTAGATACCGGCAATGGTGACGGGAGAATGGTCATCCTTGACATGAATCTCATTGTTGGTATTAGAAATGAGACTGCCCTGCACTTTCTGGCAGAGAGAGCAAGCCATTTGCACAGCTCTGACAGCAATATCCAATTCTCTGGAATACTTATCAGCCTTTGCAAACGAAAGGCTCAAGCTTGGTGATTCCTCAAAAACTGAAGACGAAAGGCCATGACTTTGGTTCAAGTTGGGGACAGCCATAACATGGGAAGAGTTGTTTTGGAGGTTTTTGTTGAGAAAAGGGAAAAAGGAAGAGAAAGCGGTTGCAGAGTTGGGTTTGGCATATGTTGTGGGAAGTCCCAAGAAGTGTGGGGCTTTGGCAGCCAGTAGGCTTGAAGAATTTAAAGGCATCAGTTGGATTGTTGATCTTTCTCAGTTTTGCGTATGACTTGTGTGTATGGATGTACCTCTCCTGACGTTGATGAGATGAAAGAAGCTAAATAGATGTGGTTATAAGCTGCTTGTATATGTACAGCCCACGCACGCAACACACAAAGGAACTAAAAGTGGTCCTCACTCCTCAATGATATGAATGTGCATCAAAACTGGTTTTCTTTTGAGGATAGAAAGAAGGATATCATAGTTACTTCAAACATGTGGAGTTTATCTTAACATGTTCACTTTAACTGATAAAATTTCAAGATAGGCTTCAATCGAATTCATTTTTAAAAATTAAAAATATCCAAAAAATATATATTTTACAGAAGATTATATTTGATAAGGTTGAGTATTGTCAGATCTACTGTAAAACTTCACAATACTATATTTGATAAATTCACAAATATCTTGCGATTACTAGATAATGAAATCCACGTGACGTATTCAGAAACGCTATTTTAGTGGAAGGTTGTTATTGTTCAATAGCTATTCCAGTGCTTCACTTCCATCTAGAGATTATAAACTTGCCTGTTTTAGTTCAAGTGAATGTGTACAAAAGAATAGTAAAACATCAACTTTAACAAGTTAGTTTCATCTTAAAAAAATAAAAAACAAGTTAGTTTCAAGAAGAGATTGGAGTTGTTAACTCTCATGTAGCAAAAAGCACAACTTTACGGGACTCATGCAAGATTTATGTGAGATCCACATAAATAAATAACTGAAATTTATTGGACACAATAAAATACCGTAATATTAGACAAAGAACTTAGAATTAGAGAGCTACTCCTGCTAGGGATCTTAATCATTCTCCGTGTAAAAATGTGATCCAATTAGTGTTTGTATTTTAAATATACTAATAATGATATATATATATCTGTTTCAGGTCAAATCAAATAACAATCGTGGAAGACTCCTATGAAAGTGTTGTGGGCCATTTGTTTTCCATGGTTATATCATTAGATATTATATCTATTTTCTTTAATATTTGAAATGGTGACGGCCACAGGTTAATTTGGAAGTCAAATCATGGCAGTAACTCCAATTCATAGTTTGTTTGTCCGTTATGGTTGAATGTTATAAATCTGGAGAGAATAGAATATTGGCTTGTAATATATTGTCCATCCCTTTTTTAGTGCGCCGCTTTAAACAACGAAAATGCTGTAGATAATAACCCTCTGTCGGCTAGTTTTTAATTGATTTCCTATGCAGTTATTCTATTTTAATTATATTTTTTATCATAAAGTGACATTATTTTATGTTTGTTTATATATTAAACTATATTATTTTGAAGGCGAAAATAAAATTAGAACATAATAACTTAATGAAAAATCAATATTTACTTATCAAATATGTTATATATCCAAAGATATTAATTGTATTTGACGAGTTTTTGTTTAATTTCATTATAAAGTTTGTATAATTTTAAACTTACGATAATATATTGTTGAATTTGTTCAACCAAAAAAAACTGCACTATATTCTAAATGTTTAATTATTTGAATTTGGCAATTTATTCAACATTTACATACTTGTAGTTATTTCTCTTCATTCACATGCTTCTTTTATTATTATGTTTAATGGTTTAAACTTCTTTTAATGGCGCAAACAAGTTAATTCAATTTAGGTGTTTTAGATCTTGATTTAGCATTGTTGGAAAAAAAAATACTATCATTACAAATACGAGTAATGAAGTTGAGACTATATAGGAAAAGTCTAACAGATTATGTCTTAATTTCATGTAAATAACTATTATCGACATCATTAAAAGCACTATTCCACAAACTAAAAGTGTTAAAGAATATCTTAAATTTATGGAAGAATGTTTTTGTTCTATGAACAACTCTCTCGCTAGTAAATTAATGGCTGAACTCACGACCATGAAATTTGATAGGTCGCGAAGCATGCAACAACATGTCCTAGAAATGACGAATATGGCAACAAATTTAAAGAAACATGGGTATAACGGTTGATTAATCCTTCTTAGTATAATTCATTATGAACTCGTTATATCCTAAGTATGGACATTTTTAAATTAACTATACCATTATAAAGAACAAGTGGAATGTTAATACATTGTCTAATATGCTCATTCAGAAGGAAACAATTAAGGCTAAAGAATTAAGAAGTTCATTCAATTAACCTTGTGGATCAAGGAACTAGCAAGATTCAAAAGCCAAAGGCTAAGAAATTGAAGAAGAACGTGCCTACTAAAACAACACATGTTACTACTAATGTTAATAAGAAGGAACAAAGGATAGATAAGTGTCATTTCTGTTGATTATGGAGCTACTAAAGTTCCTTCTAATACTTACTGACTTGATTCTGGAGCTACTAATGTTTCTAATGTTATGCAGAGATTCCTTTTAATCTAAATCACAAATCCAACTAAGAACTTTCTATTCATGAGAAACTATAAAAAGGCCCCAGTTGAAGCATCGAGACTTATCCTCTAATATTAGATACTAGTTATCACCTAGATCTAATACAAACTCTCATTGTACCTTTAATTTGTAGAGACTTAATTTCTGGTTCTAAACTTGATGAAAATGGGTTTACTTTTAAGTTTGGTGATGATTGTTGTTTATTTAAACATAATTCCATTACTGGTTATGGAATTCTTATAGATGATTTTTATTTATTGAAAATTGATTTTAATTTTTTTGAATCCCTATTTTCTGTTTATTATACCATTAGAACTAAGCATAACATAATGAATGATAATTCAACTTATGACATAAACGCTTATGTCATATATCCAAAGAAAGATTGGTAAAGAATGAAAGTCTTTCGAATTTAGATTTTACTAATTGTAGTGTATGTGTGGATTGGAATAAGGGAAAGCAAACCAAAAATATTAAGAAAGGAGCCACAAGAAGTACTAAACTCCTTGAAATTATACACACCGATATATATGAACTTTTTGACACTCCATCTTTTAGCAAAGAAAAGTATTTTATCACCTGTATAGATGATTTTTCACGTTATAGATATGTCTATTTGCTTAATGGAAAATCTCAAGTTGTAGATGCTCTTGAGGTGTTTGTAAAAGATGTTGAAAGGCAATTAAATAAAAAAGTGAAAATTGTAAGATTTGCTAGAGATGGGGAATATTATGAAAAATGTGATGAATTAAGATAAATTCCAGGTAAATTTATTAAGTATCTTGAGAAATATGATATATGTGTATAATATACTATGTGAGGCACACCTCAACAAAATAGTTTGGCAAAAAGGCATAATAAGACTTTAATGAATATGGTTAAAAGTATGATGAATAATTCCTCATTACCTAAAACTTTATGGATGCATGCACTTAAAAAATTGTCGTGTGTTTGCTGAATAAAACTTTTAGTAAGGCAGTCCTTAAAACTCCTTTTAAGTTTATGGATGCATACACTTAAAATTGTTGTGTGTTTGCTGAATAAGAGTCCTAGTAAGTTAGTCCTTAAAACTCCTTTTAATTTATAGACTGGAAGGAAACCTAGTATGAGATACCTATATGTTTGAGGTTGTCTAACAGAAGCATAAGATTATAATCTACATGAAAATAAATTTTATTCTTAAACGTTTAGTGGTTATTTTATTTGTTACCAAGAGAAATCTACAGGGTATAGGTTTTACCGTCCAAACCATAATCCAAGATTTGTTGAAATAGGTAATTCCAAGTTCAATGAAAATGGTGAAGCTTGTGGGAGTGCTGGAAAACTTGTTGTGGATATTAAAGAAATAAGGTTTAATGTTCCATTACTATAATCCATTACCCATAAATGTTATAGTATCCATATCTATAGCAAATGTTACCCCAATAATGGAAAAACAAAATAATTCTGAACAACATTTGAATGAAACATTACCTTATGAAGAAACTAACTTACAACCAATTGATACAAATGAACCATGTGGAATAGCTTTAGATAAAACTATAAGAATAAGGAAATCATCTATTCCTGATGACTATATGGTTTATTTGTAAGAGTTAGAATTTGATTATGGAATTAATAAGGATTTTCTCTTTAAGGATTTTAAAATGAAAGATATAAGAAAGACATCCTATGTGATAAGGATTTCAATATTCTGAAATAGATCACAAGGACTGATAGGGTTATCTTAGAAAGACTATATCGAAAGAATTCTTGAGATATTTAATATGAAAAATGTTCAATGGGAATGTTCAATAAGGTTGACAGTGTTCACAGTAGACCGTGGATTGGGTTCCAATCATGGTGTGCTGCTGGTAGGAAGGTATCTCTCATTCTGCCAGGTTTTTTCTTTAAGCTGTAAGCACGTCTGCTCCAACGAACAAGGATCGGAAGATGGCATCGGCGGAACACTTAGTTCTCGAGCTAAGTAACTTGGATCTTCCAGAAAATGCCCTTTTTAAACTTTCTAAGTCTTTATTTGTCTAGCATGCCAAATGCCAAACACGAAAGAGTAGCCTTTCGTGGTCTACTTCCGGTAGAGATTTGAAAGAGGCATTTGAAAAGTTTGGGGATTTTCTTGAAGCTAAGGAGTAGCTCAAGACTTGGGGCTTTTTTGGCTACGGTAAGTGCCATTGTCTCTGTTTCTATTTTTGGATCATAGATATTCTGTTTTCTGTGTGAAGGAAAGAGGGAGGTTCGTTTCGAATAACCTTTTGATTGTGTTTTCGCATAAAGGAGGTTCCTTTTTGATGACCCATCTTTTCCTTTGTTGTGTACACATTCCAAGAAGCTTGCTTTACTTTTGTTGATGTTGGTTTTGATTTAGATCTGTTTTAGTTGTTTGGAGGTTGATGTGTTGGAGCTTGAGGTAAGGGATACTGGGTTTTGTCGCTATTTAACTGGAGGGTTTCAGTTTGTCGCTATTATCTCTTAGATCTGGTTTGCTTATGCTTTTGTTTATGTTGCTATTTTGTTTTCAGTGGCAGATCTGGTTTTATAATGTTACCATTAAGGTTGAGATCTACCATATCTTACTGGTTTGCTTCTAAAAGTGTTTCCTTGTGTTGCATGTTGCTGATTTTTTTTAACTTAACATTATAAAGTGTGTCTTTACATGGTGGATCCAAATGCTGGAGCTGCAATGTATGAATCAGATTACATAATAAAATATTTGGTTGGAAAATATGATGATGAAAGCATTCCTCTCATGCTATCACTTAGTCCTCTAACGGTTTGTATACAAATCTTCTGTTATTCTTCTTGGAGTTTAACTCCCATAAAGGTATTTTGGATGATACTTGATACCAAAACTGTTATTGAAATTAAAGCGCTTGAAAAGATTTTGGTATTGCTTGGATGAAGAGAGGAAGGTTAGCCAAGCTATGTGGTGCTTCTTCAGCCGCCAGATATCCAAATCTTCGAGTCCAAGGATGGTCCTGCGCAAGATTGGCACACACAACTCAGATAAATGGTGAGCAGAACTTTGCATCGCATCAGGTATAAGTAGAACTTTGCAACATATGAGGTATATTTGTCTTATAAATTTCTTAAAACTGTGTTGTCTAGATTTGCATCTCCTAATGAAGATATGTAATTTTTTAAAAAGTTTTAATTATTTTTTTAATTCAAAAATTATTTTAAAATTTTTATTTATTTTTCATTTTTTACTCTTTAACCTACATCATTCTTTTATTGTTACATCTGCATGTGGGTCTACTGGAAGCAGCTTCTATACTATGTAGGAGTAAGGCTGTGTACTATTAGACCTCCTCAGACCCTGCTTTATTGCTAGACTTCAGACTTGGTGTGATGATGATGATGATGATGATGATGATTCAGGTTAAAATGACCTTAAGTTTACTTAAGAAGCCTACTAACAAACTAACTAATTTATTTTTATAACAATAAAAGGTAACAATCATGTTCTAAACATGTGCTTAATTTAAACAAGTAAAATTAAATATGTACTTAATAAATTACATGTAAAATGTCATACATTTAAACTTGTAATCTAATATGCACATATAAAATATAAAATATATAAAAATGTGCATGTTATGTATATGCATAAAATATCAAGAATTTCGGTTCATGTTATTGATATAATTTTCATAATATAAAATAATATGTTAACATTTTCAAAAAATTAAATTCCTTTACAAACAAAATTTGATTTGATTTATTTTCAAATTCAATTTGAAAACTATTTTTTTAATTATTTTGAATCATTTAACAAAATTTTACTGAAAATAATATTCAATAATTACTCTTCTTACTTATTATAATTTAGAAAAAGTTCCTTTTCAAAAAATAACAAGAAATTCTAATATAATTAAAAATAATTCTATCTTAATTAGAATTTTTTTGAAATTGAAGTGGACTAATATAAAAATCCCTAAAGATGGTAAAACGGTTGGCCCTAAACCACAGTGACAGTCTAGTCACATGGAATGCTAATTACAATAACACAAGGGAAACTAACTTAAAGTTGTTATGTCTACGAGTTTAACATAAGGTAATTCCTATTTTTGTTGTTAATACCAACATTCTTGTGAGCAATATGTAAAAGGAATTGTTTGGTCGAAGAGTCATTAGATTCCGTACCTGCATGAGACTCCTCAACATGAAATCAACTTAATGACGATTTGTGATTCCTTTGGTAGAGGTGTCTTCTTTGGTGTCTCCTTTCATGGTCCTCCACTTTTGTTTTAAACTAGGAGTTACTCACATTTTATGTTGCTTTCAAATCTTTATCTTTAAGATACAAGTTCCTGGATGAGATTGAGATTGAGGAACATTCCATTTGATAGCCATTTCTAGGTTGAGATTGATCTTAGAGGCACTTAACATTATGATTTCTCTGATTTACCTAATGGTGTTCCCTCTCCATGTTTGCTTCTCCACTTTAAGCTGCTTGAAAATTCTAGCATTCCCCTCCTCCAAATTGCATAAATTGTGCAACCAAAATAAATTTAAAAATCTTTTGGTTATCTTTGTTTATTTTGAGTGGTTTGGAAACCCATTTCACAATCTCATTCCAATTATCTAGCAAAAAGTATTTATTGCAGGGTTATTGAATTTTCCTCCAAATTATGTTAGTAAAATGACATTTGACGAATAAATGTTTAATACTTTCTAACTGTAGGTCATAAAGGCTACAATTTGGATTAAGATTGTTGATCATTACCCTCTTTTAAATTTATCCTTAGTTTTAAGTTTGTTTTTAATGGTTAACCAATGTACAAAGGATGCCATAGAAAGCCTGCTTATAATATAACAATGTGAACTAAAGAACTTTTTGCAAAGGTATTCTAAAGACATTCCGACAAGTATTATTTATGAAACATTTGCAAGAGTGTAAAAGCCAAATAATTATGTCCTTTATATTTGGGTTTGGTATATGATTTGGGAGATTTCCCATTACCAAGCATATGCCTCTTATATTGCAGCATCATTCCCTCTCTTGAATGATTTATATAATCATAGTGTTACCTTGAAACATATGTCTCATACTCAATAATGTAGGGACTTGATATAGGAGTCTAAAAAACTTTCTAATTGTCAAACCAAAAGCATATCGAGCAGAACTCATTGTAGTATTCATCACTGCATTACTTGTTCCTTATTTTAAAGAGTTGCACAATTGACCAAGAGGAGTTAGTTCTTTATTTTTTTCTTTAGAAAATTTGCCTCTCTTAAGAAGTGTACATGGATCAATTTAACCTAAAATGCTTCCCCATATGTGAAAATTATAAACTTTATCAAAATAACAAGTAGTTTTAATGGAATATATATATATATATATATATATATATATATATATAGACGTTCCTTAACACTCAAACCAAAGACGGAGCTAAACCATTAAGTTTGGTTTCTTAAGCTTACTGATAAGATTATATAGTTTTTTTCATGTTAATTGTTAGTTCTGATAATGTTTTGAAAACATGAAGTGAGTTCCTTAAAAACATGATTTTATATGTATCAACTCCACACAAAAATAATAAGTCATCTACTTATGATAGGCTCACTTTGTTCAATTCTTCACATTTATAATGAAAGGATAATCTAGTGTTACTCTTTTTATTATGATATATTAGCCTGATCAAAACCTCTGTACAAAGTGTGAATAAATATAAAGAAGGTGAACCACCTTGCCTTAACAATTTAGCATCTTGAATTGTTTTTTTTCAATTCTCTATTGATGAGAATGTTTCAGGACGTTGTTTTGCATGTATTGCTTGATTTAAGTTTAAGCTCAGCAATTAAGTCGGAGCCTATTCCATCCCTACCTAAAGTCAACTAGACCGGGCTTAGGCTTTTTAAAATTGTTATTAAAGCTTTGGTTGAACTCCAGACTTAGGTCGTCTAGTCTAGCCTAACCTGAAGCCCAAAACCCAAAGCCTGAAAGTTTTAGAAAATAACATTGTTTTGTAATTTTAAATTAAAAATAATCAAACTAATTTTGGGCCCTATCGTGCTTCGAACTATTCAAACCTAATTAGGCTCGTACTTAGACTATGTGTCTTGACCTTGAGCCTATACATTAATTTTTAAGCTAGGCATGCTTAATGTCATCCCTATCCAAGTCCTAGATTGTTGGGCAAACCTAAAGGCTTCTAATGCATGCAAAATAAAGTCCTAATTGATTGAGTTAAAGACCTTATGAACTTTTTTTTTGATAGCACAACACTAGGGCCCTTTCCCTGATAGTTCCTCAAAATTTCTTGTATTAAGAGTATGTTGTCTTTAATTTTCCTCCCTTTTATGAAAGTTGCTTGACTCAAATTGATAAAAGAGCATAACACCTCCTTTATTCTATTTGCAATCTACTTGGAAATGAATTCGCAAATTAAGTTGCAGCAGGAAATAGATTTAAAATGACCTAAAGAGGAGGGATTTGATATTTTGGTTACCAAAGTAATGAAATTTCTATTCATTTCTTTTAGCATATTCACATTGGTTAAGAATTCTATTATGCACTTTGTTACTTACTCCTTTACCAAGTTCCAAGTCTTAGGAAAAAAAAACTATTTAAACTACCTAGATTAGGAAGAGATTTAATATTTTAGGTACCAAAGTGATGAAATTCCTATTCAATTCCTTTAACATTTTCTCATTGGTGAAGAATTCCAATACGCACTTTATGACTTACTCCTTTGTTAGGTGCAATGACTTTTGGAAGAAATAAATTACTTGAACTATTTGGAGCAGGGGGCTTTGTTAGGGTTCAATTTCGAAGTCATTTGAGTTAAAAGGCATGGTGAAAGCCTCGCTTTGTTCTCTTCCAATCATGTGAGTGAAGAATGATTTATGTATTTACATAGATGAGTGAGAGTTAGTCTTTCCTCTAAGGAACTTTGAAAGGAATGATGCACCCTATTTTAATCTCCTTATACTTCTAAGTTATATCTCCATAATGGTCCTCGAATTTTTTTAAATATTGAGTGATGGTTATTGAATGCTTGAACACATTACAACATAATAGGCTTTTAGCGATGAAACATTTCGTCGCTAAAAGTTAAAAAAAACGTTGCTAAATCTATTTAGTGACGATTAGAAATCGTGGCTGAGATTGTTGCAAAATCCCGGTAGCAAAATAATATACATGACGTTATTACACAATCGTCGCAAAAAATATCTGGGTACTAGCGTGATAAGTAGCAAAAATGTAAACGCGACAATAAAGCAATTTGTCACAAGTTTTTATTATTTTTGCTTCTATTTTGTGGTTAAATATTCCTAACGACGAATATGTATTTGTCAATGAAAATTATTTGCAACAAGATGGAATTAGTAAGGAAACCCTTATGGCCCTTTTTTTAAAGCTTTCTTCAACCCATTCTTAGGATGTAAGACTGCTTCTTTTTTAATTTGGATTAAGGCTTCTTCTCAAAATTTGAATTGTTATGTCGGTGTTGCGATTTCTATTTTGATAGAGTTTCTTCAACTTTTCCTTTGCAACATTAGGTTTCCTTCCTTATTTGGAAGCTTCAAAATCTTGGTTGTTCTGCTCTATACCCTTTTTATATGCTTCTATAAAACCTTCAAACTTGATTAGATAATTGTTAAACCTAAAAAGGATCTTTTTTTCCAAATGTTTTTAGTTAATTCGTGTATTTCAACAAGGGAATGATTAAAGGAGAGGTGATGAATTTTGCCTTACTATCTAAAAATCTGCATTGCCAAGCCTAATTCACTAAAGCTATACTCAGAAGTCTTTTTTTCCTTATCACCCATTTACCACCTTAATTGTTGTTCAAAGGAAACAAATCCCCTCTAACCTCAAATACCTAAATCACTAGTGCATTTACTAAACTCTTCACTGTTACTCCTCTGATTATGGGAATAAAAGACTATTAAAAATTCCCCAACCCTACACCACTTAGTCCTCATAATCAATAAATACACTGGTCAAACTTTATCATTCCCTAGCCAAAGAAAACTTCTTTGAAATGCAAACAATGATGCCAATCAAGAAAAAGAAAGGTTGTAACATATGTTAATCTTTTTTTTTTGGTGAAGAGGAAAAATAAAACGAGGTCTAAGGCCTCAAAAACGAGACCGATCTATAAAATCAACTTTTCGTTATGTCTGAGGATTTTTTTTTAATGGCAAGTACCTATGGTTTAATCAATATGAAAGGTGCAATTTCAATATATACATATCGCGAGAAAAGAATCAGTGTGCCGATAATTTGACCTCTCACACTTTTATCCAGCCCAAACTTGCATGTACTCCAGGAATCCCCCGACAACCATTATAAAACTTATCCACCGAGACAACTAAAGAGCTTTGTACCCAATGTTATGAATACTGTACCGGACTCGGTACCGGATTGGGCTCTGGAACGGAACTGTACCGGTATCGGTCGGTACCGGTACTGTTTCGGG
>JANKOE010000002.1:56528207-56540590 GCA_026284465.1 Erythroxylum citrifolium | reverse complement strand
AATAATTGGAACGGGTCTCATAAGCATTTCATATGCATTTTTATTTGATCAATTCAAATGAGCAATTTGCTTATGTTGAGTAAAATTATGATACGTATGAAAAATGCAGTATATGATTATGTGATCGATTGCTCAAAATGCAGAATTGTTTGCGCTTACATGAAAATGTGATACTTATGCGAGGTGCAATATTATGCAATAATTGTTATGTGAATTGTTGTGTTGCATAAATTGAGCGAACCATCGATGATGATTACCTCATTGAATTCGCAAAACTCACCAAAATTGCAACGTTGACTTTTCAGGACCGAGAGACGACGCTAGTTTTTGAGTGGCTCCACTACCGTGTGGATTGTGTTTAAAGAGAAGTCATGGCGCAAAGGTCTTTCAGCTGGGATTTTTGGATGACATAGTTAGATTGTACATATTTTCCTCATTCATGTAGTATTTTTGTACTAGATTGTGTAGATATACTTGTAGTAAGGATTGAAAGACGCAATGTAAACTTTTGATTTTGAGCAATGGAATGAGGAAAAGTAAGTTTCAAAAATATTGTGGTTTTCTTATAATGCTTTATAAGCGCAAAATGACATGATGCCATGTGAAGTTAATGTAGTGATCAATCGTAGTTCGCCTTTATCGTAGGATATGTACCGGAACGACCTCTGGACGTCCCAGTGCGTACTCTGCGGTAAGGAGGCGCTACATTTAGGTGGTATCAGAGCATGGTTGGCATATGTTGAGACATATAGATTGTTAGGCATGAAATCTCTTGCAAAATGCAGAGAATGATGGAAATTATTGTTTGTTATAGGTCATTAAAGAGTTTGAGAATTTGTGGAAAGAAAAACTTAACTTTGTAGATTGATTGAGTATCACATTTATACACAATTACAGAGAAGATCCTATCTTAATGGATATATCCTAACTACCTAATTTAAATACACTCAAGATATATACAATCTGAATTGAAATAGAAAGACTCAGTCTATACGCCTATGATGGTGCAACGGTTACTTTGTTAAAAACATATTAATCAATTAAAATCCAAGTGTTGCTAACCAATGTACTTGCTTTCTGCCTTTTTTAATGAGTTTGTTAACTATTTGGTCTTTTTTTAGTCACTCATATAGACTCATTAGTCATCTGATGCCCTTCTTTGGGTGACTAGTGTCTCCATATCTAACATTCCTTTTATTTTCTACTGAGTTTGCTAATACCTTGGTTGCTAATTTGGACGACCATTTAGACACATTGATCGAACAATGTCTTTTTATGGTCGATCAATGTCATTTTACCTAAACGATAATTTCTTTCTAGTGAGCTTGTAAGGAGTTTGATTGCTCCTCTAGTCGACTAATGTCTCCATTCCGAGACAAACACTGGTCGACTAGTGTGATTATGTAGTTGATCAGTGTTCAGTTCTAAGAAATTTCTCCTTCTCTTTTCTATTTTTTCTTGCTTATACATCATAAAACCCTAGATAACTCACTTTTTTTCTTTGAAAAATGTTATTCCTCATTACAATTAACTACCCTATCTTTTTTTTCTTTCCCCTTTATATTAAAGATCATTAACATTTTCTTTGGAAAACCCTTAAAGTTTAGGATTTTAAATTATGTGTGACTTCATCAAATTGAAAAGTTTTCTTTCTTGGGTGTAAAATTTGGGAATTTTCAAGTTTTTTTCTTAATTAAGAGTTATCTTTTCAAAGTGATGCTTCCATAGTTAAATTGTAAAAGGAGTTGAGTTTTTTTCCCTTTTAATTATATTGATACATCCCTTATTAAAGACTTGAGACAAGTTAGTTGTTTCGATATTTAATAAAAATTATTAAGGAAGAAATCAAAGTGCTAAGAAAAGTGAGAATGAAGGTAAAAGTAAAGAACAAGATGAGGATGATATATGTGGATCCTAGAGAAGACACTTTTCATGATTAACAGGAAAAAAGGAGCAACCATATTACTATAATAATTAATCAAGATTAAGAGAAGAGTTCAGTTAAAAGACTTATAAAGAAGTGTTTGTCTGGAGGCAAATGGTTGCAACTAAATCTGCAAGTGTATGGAGTCAACTGTAACAAGATATTAAAATTAGAATAATCCAAAGTTTCGATCACATAAGGAAGTATATTATTATGTATATTAATCATAACTAACAAAAACAATAAAATAAAAAATTATGAACATAATTAAATTGCTAAACTAATAAAAAACATAATAGAACTAGTGCAAAAAAATTAAGAAGACAAACGTTAAAGCTTTGGGGTTCTCTTATGTGTAATTTCAATTATCAAGCACACTTGAGTATATAAGTTGAAATAATAATTGAACTAAGTATCTATTTTCTCTGTCGGGGCAAACATGTATATCTAATAAGGTAACTACCACCTTTTGATGCATAATTCTACCTAATCAAATTCATTAAGCATAGTTAATCTATTTAATTATCACAAAATTTTACGATGCTGTCATTCTCCTGTGTTAAAGTATTTTTTCTTTTAGTGCACCAATTAAACTTCCCCTATCAGTCTTTTATACAGTCCTTCTAATTGAATCTACGAAGATCAAACAAAAATCCAACATTAGAAAAAAGAGAATAAATTAAACAAAACAAATATTAGTTCATGTATTAAAAAACAAAAGATCCATTGAAAGTTACATCCTTAATCCTAAATAGGGATTTAACTACTGAACATAACATAAAAAAAGTAATATTAAAATAAATGAAAGAAAAAAAACTAGAAGAGTTGTTATGGGTGCCTCCAAATCTTAATCCAAATCTCTCCTTGTTGTAAAGAAACCATAAAAATACAAAGCTTAAAAAAAAAGTTGTCACAAGCCTAAAGAACACAATGCTTGAAATTAAAAAAAATAGTGTCATATTCACAAGATATAGAAAAAGGTAAGAGAATAACAACAAAAGCTCATAAATTTGAAAGAGATTGATTAAAGATTCAAGAAATGAAAATTTCACAAAATTAGAAAACTAATACAAATTTAAGAAAAAATATAAATATAAAAAAGAGAGAAGAAATGTTGAGATTTAAGAAAAAAGAGAGGAAAATAAGAATCAGAAATATATATCCTATTTTGTCAATTAGATGTTGTAATCCCTAAAAACATATTTAAGAGTTGCATTACCACTTGAACTTTTAGTTTTCCAAAAATAAAAATTATTAAACTTTTTTTAATAATATTTTTTATATTTTAATATTCCGAAAACAATCTCTCTATTAGTTATAGGTAAAATTGCGTATTACTAAACTTTCCTAAAATCTAAGCCTCAGCATGATTTCTACTAAAAATTGTCATTGTAATGCAAATTCATATATACATATAAGAACAAGAAAAACGTTACCAATGAAAATAATGAAAAGATTAAAAAAATGAATTAAAGAGATTCAAACAAGAGAAGCAATAAAAATAAATAACAGATACTTCCTTTTAGTAAACTAGTTTTTATCCTGTGCTATTTTATGTAAATGTGTGAATAAGATTTAATAAATGGAGATCCTATTTTAAAAAATGAGAGTATATTTTTTATTTTCACCTGACGTCACACTCTGAAAAAACATTCTTTAGAAACAAAACAAAACAGAAACAAAAAGATAAGAGCTCCGGCCTAATTCCAGGATCAACGATGCCTCTGGCAATTGGGTTGGGCTAAGATTTCTGTAAAACCCACCATAGGCCCTACTCCGAAACATAAAACATGGTTGAGAGTGACGACTTCTCTTAGGTTCCTGGACAAAAGCTTGGATCTTCCAAAACCGCACAGCAGGTGTCAGTCCTCGGCTTCGCTTTCTATACCAGTTCCATTGGCAAGCTTCTGGCTCTGGGGTATTAGGAGAGAGAGAGATGGGGAGGAGGATATTAAACGATGCGTTGAGGACAATAGTGAATGCAGAAAGGAGAGGGAAAGCTACCGTGGAGCTTCAACCGATTTCTACTCTCATGTCGTCTTTTTTAGGGATCATGAAGAATAAAGGTTACTTTTTCTTTGCATAGCCACACGATTATATGAGTAGAAGTCGTAGATATGGTTAGGAATTTCTGGATTTTTCTATATGTTGTTCAATGCAACGTCGTACTTCTTTTGTTCCCCTGATATTTGTGTTCGAAGTTTAAGGGCCAATAGTTGTTTTTGTGTTCTCATTGCCTTTGCATATATGTGAGTATATGTTCTTCTGTACTTCATCTGTTTCAACAATTTCTGAAGTCCTTGTAAGTTGAAGATTCAAGCTTCCATGTGTATGCTCAATGAAAGGAATGCGGCAATATAGTTTAGGATGTCCTTTAGGTGCTTGCTTTCATTCCCTTGTTTGCTACCAATGGAGCTAGTTGACATGAAGAGTACTGTTAATGACCTTTGTTCATGATATTCAGTTACCTCGACTGAGCTACTTTGAAAGTCAATTGATTGTGCCTTTGAGTCGTGCTCTGTTTTATAGTCTCCGATAGAATGGGAGTAAGGGTTTTGTAATTTGTTGGTGTTTGATATTGAAGGATGCTAAATAGCTCAGAAGCTCTAGAATCATTTTCAAACTTGAGTTTCCGACATGAAAGTTTCAAGAAGCGTTGTGGAGTTTTAGGAGTAGACCAGGAAAGCTTTTTGAAGTATCAGACTTTGTTTGATTGTCAGGTTCAGTGCTGATGTTCTCTTAGCCATAGTCAACAGCAGGCTGTTCATAGTAGCTTATAGTTTTTGAAGGGGGCTAAAGACATTGCTGTTCAGGCATTTATGGTGTATCAATGCCCTTGTTTGAGAGAAATTCTATTTGCATGCAAGGCTAAGGGTCCTGCTTGTCACCCCAACTGTATGTTTGATCTAGAAGAAGGTAAAGAAGAGAAAGCCTAATAGTTCTTTCCTGCATCTGGTTTAAGATCAATGAGTAAGATTTCAAGCACAATGTCAGAAGTGTGAAATACAATTTCTTCGGAAGAATTAGATGCTTTGTCCCCATTACTTGTCTTACACATTCAGTTGCAGAAATTCTGAATAATTTCTATAGCCTCCCCTTTCCATTTTAATTATTTTGATTTTCCCCCATCTTTGTCCCTATACAAGATTAACTAGATATAGTAAAAGTCTCAATGAAGATGTTATTAGATCTATTTAAACAGCTATTGCATTATTTTCATATGTATGTTTGTGGAACTCAAATTATCAAACAATCAATTACATATATTTATTAAGACGGCTTCAATTTGGTGTTTATTTTCTTTAGGATATATCAAGAATTTCCAAGTTCATGATCTGCATAGAGTTGGGAGGATCACTGTGGAACTACAAGGCAGGGTAACTGATTGCCGAGCTATCACATTTAGGCAAGACCTCAAGGCCAAAGAAATAGAAAAATACAGATTGCGAGCACTTCCTTCAAAACAGGTTCGTTCATGTTCTTCTGAAGTAATAATATATGGAACATTCTTTGCGAAATGCATTGTTTTTGACATTTTGAGTATGGGTGGTATTGTTTTCATGACTTCTGTCATGCAGTGGGGTTATGTTGTGATCACAACTCCTGATGGTGTATTGGATCATGAAGAAGCCCTCAGGCGAAATGTAGGTGGTGAAGTTCTTGGTTACTTCCATTAGACATTTGCCTCGTTGCTCAACAATTCTGGGTCAGAAGGCAAGAAAGCGATATCCTTGATGAACTCATGATGTCTAAGAGAGTTTGTATCAATATGTGATGAAGATCAAAAAGAAATTTAATTCCTAGTTTGCATTCATCTGCCGTCAGCAATTAAATTAAGTAATATGGCTGATTATACTTCTGAATTCTTCATAAATTTGGTGGCGAGAGACTGTCATGTTGAGGTTTGGTATTCGAGATGGTACTTTCTGGTCCCTTGGATGATCACCAAGGCAATGTTTATCGTTGCTTTCGATGATTGCAGTTTTCCTTGCGCTTACTCCTTATTTAACTCCTCATCAACCCCTCATCTTGGTTTAACTCCTTGCCTTGGTTTAAGTACGGGGTGAGGGATCAGTAGAGATGCAAAATAAAATTTCCTACCATTGATTAGTTTACAAAAAAATCATTTAATTTGATTCCAAGATCCAATATTGCAATCATCCTCAATATAATTGTGCTATCCTGTACGCTTAGAAAGTGATGGTTGATCCAACCTATTCTATTAACTTGGGGTTAAATTGGTTTAAATCGAACCATTTTCAGTATCTTCTCAACTTTTGATAAAGTTTTATATTGTTGTTGGATGATGGATCTTAAACCTCTAAGTCTGCCTAAAAAAGCTACTTACCAATTTGAATAATCATCGCATACATATTGTCACTGCAGCGATAATCAATCCTACAGGTGATTGTAATCAAAATGATACTGTAAAATTAGAAAAGGTAATCATATTCATGATGATGATGCTGATGATATCCTATTGGTATTAAAATAAAATTTAACAATAGGATGCTTGTTGAGGCGTGGATGGTTTTGTTGCTGTATGCGTCAGCAATAAAGAAATCGCAATAATACGTATGATACTGATATAAGAGGCACCTCCCCGTCCGCTTTGTTCAATCTTCAATCTTCACTCTCAGCTGTCCTCACCCACTTCATACATGATAAACACCAAAACCAGAAAATGAAAGCTGTCGTCATAACCAAACCGGGTGGCCCAGAAGTGCTGCAAGTACAAGATGTTGAAGTCCCACAAATCAAAGACGATGAGGTACTCATCAACGTGGTCGCTACCGCCCTGAACCGGGCCGATACGCTGCAGAGGAAAGGCTCTTACCCGCCGCCCAAAGGAGCCAGCGTGTATCTTGGCCTGGAGTGTTCCGGTATCATTGAGGCCGTCGGCGATAAAGTTTCAAGGTGGAAAGTCGGCGATCAGGTGAAAATTTCAATTTTTATGAGAGGATTTTATGATTAGGAAGTCGGTATTGTGTGAGTTGGGTAGTAGAACTTGTTTATATATTGATTGTGTTATGTTGGTGAAAGTTTCAATCTTTTACGGGTGAAGGTTCTGATTAGTAAGTGGGAATTGTCTCTCTTTACTAGAGCCTTTTAATCTATTGATTGTGTCATGTTGGTGAAAGTTTTAGTTTTTATTAGACAACTTTGTGATTAGGAGGTGGGAAATCGTGTAAGTTCTTTAGTTTATGTTAACGTATTAATTGTGTTATGTTGGTGAAGGTTTGTGCTCTTCTTAGTGGAGGAGGTTATGCGGAGAAAGTGGCTGTTCCGGCCGGGCAAGTGCTTCCCATTCCGGCTGGTGTGTCGCTCAAGGATGCGACTGCTTTCCCTGAAGTTGCTTGTACTGTTTGGTCCACGGTTTTTATGACCAGTAAGCTCTCTGCTGGAGAAACTTTTCTGGTATGTAATACTTGGCGGCTTCTTCAATCTGTTTTCATATTGCTTATTTAGTCTCATTGAGATTTACAAAATTGGTGCTTGAAAATCATTTGGGATCAAGTCGACATCTCTATGCTACTTTGAAACGGTCCCTAATAAGTATTAGTTCAAAACGTGCTTATTCTTTATTTTGTTTGTCCCTATATCTATGGTCTTGATTTATTGTTTACCGGTTGTTTGACATTAATCATTTCAGGTTCATGGGGGCTCTAGTGGAATTGGTACGTTTGCAATACAAATTGCGAAGTATCAAGGGGCTAGAGTGTTTGTGACGGCAGGTCTGGCTACAAGTTTTGCTTATGTCATGTGATTTGTCTTGGGAGCATTACTAGCAAGTATCTTGACTTTAATTCTTGATTATCAGGAACTGAGGAGAAGTTGGCTGTTTGTAAGGATCTTGGAGCGGACATTTGCATCAATTATAAAACAGAAGACTTTGTTACACGTGTAAAGGAAGAAACGGGTGGAAAAGGTTTAATTTTTACCTTGATGTGTTTTAGCGTGCACAAATGATTCCCCCCTAGCTTTTTATTCATATTGAAGAGAATTAAACCTTTTCCTTTTAACTTCTTATCTTCAATTGCAGGTGTTGATTGTATTCTGGACTGTGTTGGAGCTTCTTACCTTCAGCGAAACCTGGACAGTTTAAATATTGATGGGAGACTTTTTATCATTGGCTTTATGAGTGGAGCTGTAACAGAAATAAATCTAGGTTCTGTGTTTGCAAAACGCCTAACTGTGCAAGGTATTGAAAATATAGTTGATGCTTCTCTTTGGATTTCCCTTACACAGTTGATTGAATTTTGTTCTAGTGGTTACATTCCCCAGATTCTTCATTCTACCAACATCATAAGAATTGGATACATATGTATACCAGTCGTTTTGAGATGTGTAATTGGCACTTCATGTAAGCTTATAATGTATTGTTGCAGTTAAAATCTTTGATGATAGAAGAAACGTGTCTGATATGTTAATGAGGGTTATCTTCTTGTTTGAATCTTCGTTTAAAAGAATTGTCAGGAACTCCTCTTCTAGTTAACTTGCTTTTGTCAGCTTTTTCTTATTATGACTTCCAGGAAGTGGTAGTTGTTATGTCTAAAGGTTGCTTTGTTTTCATATTGAGAAGTTGTAGAGATATGTGCACATTTCTGTTTGATTTTCATAGCATTACAAGGTCATTTAAGTGATAAATCAAGATCATAGAAAGCTCTACCTGTTGTCATGCGTTACTTTGTGGGGTTTAAAATATGCTTGAACAGCAACAGGGTAATGCAACTTTCTCATGATCTTTATACTCTTTGATCTATTAATGTTAGAGTAGAGTTTATACATCCCAACACATGTCCTCTGTGTGGATGCAGCGGCTGGATTGCGAACTAGAAGTCCAGAAAACAAAGCACAAATTATCCATGAGGTGGAGAAGGTTGTCTGGCCAGCCATTGCTGCAGGCAAGGTGAAGCCAGTGATCTACAAGTGCTTTTCATTTTCTGATGCTGTGGAGGCTCATCGGCTCATGGAAAGTAGCCAGCACGTTGGCAAGATCATACTTGTTCCATGATGCTAATAATCATGGAGCTTTTGGATGACAGCAGTTGATATTTGTATCTTCAGCTAAATGATGGTTTCTCTTTGTTATATCTGTAATTGAAAATAATGATCAACTAGGATTCTGTGTATGGTTTATGCAAGTTCTACTAAACTGATGCAAGTTCAAGGGCGTCGTTTTAAGGTTGCCTTGCTTTACTAGCCGAAAAAAAAGGGGGTTAGATACTTTATGTGAGATTGACTAATACTTTTGCTACTGTATAGGTTTTGAAAGTAAGGTTTAATTTTTGGGTGTAAGCAATAACATACAAATTGTGGTGTTACTGTTGGGAGGTTAATCTAGTAATTTTTGTGCTCTTTATTTTATTTATTTCACTTTCTTATTTGTTACTTATATTTGTTTCCTTAACCATATATGGTAAGCACTAGATCTTCTCATCTAAGGTGAATTATAGTTTCATCTAGAAATAGGAAGAACATTGTGTAGGTTAAAGAGAAAAGCCAAGTAAAAGTCACAAAATGACAACTTAATTCCAAACCCTGTATTATCAAATTTAGAGTTAGATATAGAAAAGACTATAACCGAATATTATACCTTAAAGGAGTTGGTTGCTCCTAACTTAAATAAACAAGCATTGAGTTTTTTAAGTCAAGAGCAACTTTTGAATTGAAAGAGGGACTAATACATTTATTGCTTATTGTTTTTATGGTTTTTCAATGAAGATCCACATAAGTACTTAAAGGAGTTCAATGTAGTACATTCTAGTATGAAGCGATAAAACAATAATGGATAAATGAATTAAGCAGAGAGTTTTTTTCCTTCTCTTTGGGATATTTTGCTAAAGAATGGATATGTTACCTACTATCGGTTTTAATCAACTCATGGAATGGGATGATAAATTTCTATATAAATATTTCCTTGTGTCCCTTGATGTAAACATAAAGAAAGAAATATGTGACATGAAGTGGTATAATGGATAAACTCTTTATAAGTACTAGAAGCACTTTAAGAAGCTTTGTGTAAGTTGTCTACACATTAAATTAGTCACTAGCACTTAATTCAATATTTTTATGAAGGGCTACTTCTAATGGAGGGAAATACGTTAGATGTCGTAAACATAGTACCATTAGTAAACAAAACCTTTGAAGTTGTTAGATATTTAATTTAAAATATGGTCACAAATTCCTAGTAATTTGGTACGAGACACAATGAACTAATAAGAAAGATGAATAAGGTAAAATACTTCCTTTATTAAACAATAATTGTCTTACATCACCTCTCTCGTAGACAAATGGCTATAGGAAATATGCAATAGATTAATGCTTGCTAAGTATATGCTAATGTAGGGCAACCGGTCGACATATGCTCAACACTTCAAAAAGGAGAAACTGGGCAAGTCAACATAATTGGTAATTTTCTAAGATCACTAAGATAGTTCAATCCTTTTTGTAACACCTTTACTCGAGTTGGAGCGATCAGCCACACTTTAACTATGATAATGGATAAGTAGCACCAGGTTTCACTCAAAGTCAGCAACAAAAATTCTATCCTAGACAATAAGTCCCTTAAAGTCAAAATTTGAACTCATCTTTAGAGGACTTAATCAAATAACTTATCTTAAATACCACATAGTTCCAGTAAGAGATAAGATCCAATATTCAATATTCAGATTAATTTTTGGAATAAGAGATAAGATCCATTATTTCAAAATTTAGAAAATTAGGTAAGCCAATTAGTCACTATGATGATTCATATAGAAGCTTAGGCTAGAGGGAAGTTTCCATCCCAAGCTATTGTAAATACAAAAAAATGAATGCAATTATGCTAAGAAGTGGCAAAAACATTTTCTTTATAGAAAGTGGTAAAAAAATTGAGAAGCCAAAAAGGGCAGCTTTTAATGCAAATAAAGAAGTAGTACATAAAATAAAGATTGTAATCAAAAACAAAAAGTTCCCTTTTTTCTCCTCCTTTTCTTAATTGGATGATGAGGCCAAAGAAAGAAGAGAAGTATGATGATATTTAGAGACATTTTGCAAAGGGGAGGTCAATATATCCTTATTCGATGTAATAAAACAAGTACCTAAGTATGCAAAATTTGTTAAAGAATTATGCATTAATAAGAGAAAACTGCAAGGTAATGAGTATATAAGGATGGGTGAAAAATGTGTCAATAGTATTCTAAAGAAAACTTTCACCCAAGCTTAAAGATCTTGGTATATTCACCATTCCTTGCAAGATAGATAACACCACAATTGAGAGAGTTAAACAGGATTTAGGGGCTTCTATTAATGTTATGCCATAATCTATATATGCTTCATTATGTTTAGGACCTTTAAAAGAAACGAGTGTTATTATCCAATTGGATAATCATACTAAGAATACTCTGAAAGGGTAGTAAAGGATGTTTTAATGCAAGTAAAATTTATAAGTAATTATAAAAAAAAAATCATTGAGTTGGTATTTCTAGTTGAGTTTTAAATTAGATATGGAAGACCCCTTATATTTTCATTATATATATGGAAGCTTTTTCTAGTTAGTAAAATATGAGATTTAATCTTCATAGTAAGTGCAAGGGGCTTGGTTTGGTGAATTTATCATTTGCTTTTGATTTGATGTTGATTACAAGAGCTTAGTATAGATTTGTGAGCATATTGATGGCAACTTTCCACTCCTTTAAAGAGTTATTAGTGATATATTTAAATCATAATAAGAGCCAGTTATTCCTATCAGTAAGTGCACAACATTTAGAAGACAAATTGTCAGGTATAGTAGGATTAAAGGCACATAAACTCCCTACTAATTACTTCGATCTTCCTCTAGCTACAAAAAGGCTTTAGTTCAGAGATTACTTTTCTCTAGTGAAGAAAGTTCAAAAAAAGCCTAGAAACTTGGTACCACAAATATTTGTCCTATAAAGGTAGATTACAATAGATTGAATATGTGCTTAACTCTTTGCACATATATTAGGCTTTATATTTCTTTCAAAAAGCTTAACCAAATCTTTGGAAAGATCTATGAGAGAATTTATTGGGAGAGGTAGGCATAATGAGAACTATCATACTAAACTGAAGTGGAGTAAAGTGACCAAACCTGTTGGCCCCCGAAATTTTTCTTGATGAATAAGCATGATTTAAATTAATTTTTATGGTCTTGCTAGATAAACCATTTTATTTGGAGTTTAATTATTATGCCAAAGTTAGAATTAAATTAATGTATGGTTAAGGTGTTAAATTATGGCCTAAAGTAGTAGTAGTTGGATTAAATGAAAGAAGGGGTAGAATTGGAAGACCACTTAAGCCTAAAGGTTATAAGGCTTATGTTGGAGGGAAAAAAGGGGTATTTGATGATTATTATAGCGTAGGATTAGAAGAAGAAAATTTTGGCTTGTTAGGAAGAGGAGAAGCATCGTGGGTGTGAGGAGAAAAGAAGAAGAGGAGAAAGTCAAGCTAGGGTTTT
>JANKOE010000002.1:56497230-56522548 GCA_026284465.1 Erythroxylum citrifolium | reverse complement strand
TCGGCGTTTTATTTTCTGGTATTGCGCGGTTGAGAGTGCTTATTTATTCTTGCCGAAGAGTTTATTTTGGATATTCTGCGAATTTATAGACAGTTAAGTTTTTACAGTTAGGTTTGTTTTGCGTTTTGTGTTTTGCTTGAGGATAAACAAAAGTTTAAGTATGAGGATGTTGGTAGTTATAGGTTGCATAATATTTTAGTAGTTAGTTTAGTATGTGTTTAGTTGTTAAATTGAATGATTAGTGCATGTTTAGGTTAGGATTTTGTTATTTAATTAGCTATTTGTGTTTTGAGTATTTTATGGGTTAGAGCATGTTATTAAGCTTTAATATTATGTGTTTGAGGTGCCTTGATGTGTTTAAGGTGCCTTGATGTGTTCGTTAGTGCTTCAGATCAAATATCAAAGAACGGAGAGAATTCAGAAAAAAACCTGAAGCAAGGCCCCGGGGCCACGATCGTGGCCTGACAGAAGCTTGGTTGGTCTGCCACAATTGTGAAAGAGAGCAAAAATTAAGTGCCACCATTATCGTGGCCTGCCCGATAGCAGACATAGACCGACTTCTAAAACGCAACTTTTTAGAGATATTTTGAACTTTTGGGCCTGGGTAAACGCTAATGTTTGCCCTAAATGGAAAAGATATATAGAGAAAAGAAATAAGACCTAAAGAGGGAGCTCCATTTTCTACCACTTTGAGAAATATCCAAGGGAGAGGGAAAAGAAGAGAGAAGGAGGAGAAAGGAAGAAGGAGAAGAAGGGCTACAGTGCTGCTATTTTCCTGATCTATTATGACCCTTACAAGTGACATTTCATTTCATCTTTATTATTCTTTCTTTTGAATGTATGAGATGGATTTGATAGTGATAGATTTGGGTTTGATGATGTTGTTCTAAACTCCTTTAGGGATTTGTTTTTGAATCAATGTTAATGTGATTTCTTTTGATGTTAATACATTTGGTATTGTGATTATTTGTTGTATTTGCATGCTTCGGTAACAAATTAAGAGAGTGAACTGATAGCAAAACGATTAGATTGGGCAATGAGAATGAAACAATCTAATAAATCATGCAAATAATCAAATTAGGAATTTATACAAAGAGAGATCTCGTGTGAGGACCCAGTAGTTTATTAGAAGGCTTAAGATCTAATTAGATTTGTGGGTTTTTTTGTTAATTGAGAGATTGCAAATTTTATAGTTCAATTAAGGGTTATGATTTGGGGTTTAATGATTATAACTCGAGAGAGAGTAATCTGTCATTCGAAAGTTTAAGACCGATATTGTATTAAATCAAAAGTGATTATATTAGCATTTGATAATAGGATAAATTCCCCTTCTCATAATATGCTAATATTCCTTGTGTGATTTTGATTGTTCATTGGTTGTGCGCAATTTTGATTTCTTTGTGATAATTTTGCAATTTATTTTTCAATCAATCCATATTCACGAATATACTTTTTTGTTTAGTTTTTATTTTCTTTTAATAATCTTTTTAGGCCTTAGATAACTTAGAATTATATTAGTTCACCAGTTCCTCGTGGATCAACACCTTTAATACTACAAGTTTACGACCTGTATACTTGCGAATATTGGGGGTTTTGTTAAAAGTAAAACTTGCTCAACAATAAGTAACATCAAAGCACATTAATTTCTGTATTAGATACCTTGGCAATCTTAAGTTTAAGGATCAATTATACAGCTATCATAATAAGGAAATCCACAAATACATAAGTAATGTTTCATTTGGGATCCTCATAATTGGGTTAATTCAGTGAACTTATTCTCTAATAATCACCCACATGATTGTTTAAATATCTTCATACTTTAATTTATAAAATCAATTACTTTCCACGTAAGAAAGAAACATAACGTGTGCTAATTTTACCGTTTCATCAATATCCTATCTTAATAAAACTATAACTAAGAATAATTTAGAATTAATATATAAATGCAAATTAAATCTCATAATTATGATCTTACCATAATTTCAATTACATAGTAATTATTCTAAAGATTTTACCTTTAGTATTAAAACAACAAATGTAATTAACATAATACATAAAGATAAATAATGCTTCTATTAATTAAAATAATAATGTCTTAAATAAAATTGCAACCAATCGATTAATTGTAAGGGCATTTATTCAAAAAAAAAAAACTGTAAGGGCATAAACTAATAGTCTCCGTGTAAAATCTATCCTGAAATCTTCCTTCTTTCAAACAAAATAAGAATCAACTGCCGCAGAGAGCCTCAACCATGAAACTCTTTCGAACTCCGGGACATGGATTACCAAGATTAGCTGTTGTTATGGGAATTGAACAGAGACGCTGCCCAATGCAAGCCTGTAAAACCACAATTCAAATAGGTGAAAGGTCCATTTTAGTAACAAAGGTAAACAAGAATAATATTGCCAATAGCACCTGGCTGAGGTTGCCATTATGAGATACATATTTGGAAATATGCGCTTAACATAGAGTTCACAATAGAAACTTAGCTAATGCATGATAGACAAGGCTACAGAAGGTTTATGCCAATGGAAAGAAGATTTTCCAACCTTTTGAACCAGCGGTAACATGTCGGAATGGCAATCCCCTGGCTTTAAACTACCACAACTTCCTTGAGGAGTTCCAAAACTGGCAAAGTTGATTGAGATAATGTGCCAACCTTGCTCACAGGACAACTGAACTTCAGGACTCTGAAACATATACTCCATGTTTGGTTTCCAAGAATCAGCTGGTGGAGGATCATCCTCTGACACAATTGAGCATATCTCTTGTCCAGTTCTTGTTAGCACAGAGATCTTTGAAGGGTCGCCTCCAAGCTCTTCATGCAAGACTAGTAGGTTCTGACCGGGATGAACCCATGTGCGTGGGATATGGTACCTATTAAACATATTTTATTGTCAATCCCTTTTTCTTAAGTATATAATGGAAAACATCAACAAAATCAAAACAATGATCTTTAGTGTAACCTATTACAGAACTATTAAGCAATGAATTAAGCAGATACAGAATAATCACATGTTTCGAGGCCAGTCAATTTTCATATCTCATGCACTCCAAGAGTATTGCACCCTGAAAACAAGATTTTTGTCAAGACCTGAAAATATGTACGTGGAGGATTATGTTGTTTCGGCAAGAAATTGAGATCCAAAATTCCAGGACTTTTAGATGATGGGGATGCAATTTGTCTAATAATAAGAAAGAGGAATATATATGTATGATTATCTTAGAAGAGGAAGAGACATGCTTATAGGATAATGAAAGAGCGAGTATGTCAACATGATACAAGACTGCCCTTTGCAATAGAAGCGTCTTACAGTGTTTGAGCTGGTTGCCCACATTTCCTCTGACATTTAAATGGATTATAAGTTCCTCTATAGTTGCAGGTGTCATTACAACCTTTTGATGGTGAGAGATAGGCAGGCCAATACCGGCCTATGCTCTGCCCATTAACCCATGCTTGACCCTTCCCCATACTTGTGAGATTCAAAGCTAGCGGGCCTTTCCCTTCAGGAACGAGGAATGCTGTCTGAAGAAGAGAAGGATCATCAAAACAAGGAAACAGAAATCGATCAGGAAACCCACGGAAATGTTTTGCAGAAATGTAGAATATTTTTTAATGTACTAAAGAAGTAAGAGCAACGTCATCCACATTGTATCCATGGTTTCTGCATGTTTCCACTTACTTTGTACCATATCAAACTCTTATTTACAGGTAGATAAGTCCCCTGAGTCCACAGTGCACTGTTCTCTTGAGTCAAGTTGTCCAGCCCAAGATATTCCCCTTCAAGTCCCACCTGACGAGAAGAAACGCAGAGTGGTAAGTAAGCGTAGACGCCAAAACAAACAGGACACCTTGCTTTTAGCTACCTGGTAGGTCCAAGTTTCACCAGAAAGAAGCATCACGTTGTTACCTATGTCCATTAGAGCCACATCATAAATTCCTGCACCTTGAACGTCGAACCATGGTCCAAAATTCTAGAGAGGACAGAGTAGAAATGTTATTCACCCTCACATTTCATTGCAAAATTTCTATTATAGTAGGGGCCATGGTGTTGCTACAGAACAAGAAGATAGCATTTGTCCATAGCATCTAGGGCAGATATTCTTAAGGACAATGTTATAAATTGTCCCAAACAAATTTATTGATGATGAATTGCATAACAAAATTTTTACTGATAATTGACTTGTTTTTGAACTATTAGCAGTTCTTCTGTTTTCTACTGACAGTTCTATTAATCTTTTCGAAGTTCGGGCTCTTATGATTAGATAAATATAGCAGGCTCTCAAAGACTGAAATATTATCATCATCGTCAATATAGTCTCAGAAAGTTCAAGTTACGTAGGGGAGGTGTTTCAATGAATGCTAAAAGTTCAGAATGTGATCTCGAAACATTTTGTGAAAGCAAATCCATCTTTTACCTGCACACCAACAATCATACTAAGAATATCCACCGTATTATTTCCTTCATTAAGACTGATTTTCTTTGTGATTGAGAAGCTTTCATCATCATGATTTCCAAATCCGAACCCTGAAGGTAATGTCATGCATGAAATATGAATCATCAAGTGGAATCATACAGATTCAAAATCTAATGTGATTTGTTTTGAAAGGAACTATAATCAAACTAGTGAACTGTGAAAAAGAAAACGGGAATCCCTTTAGCATGTATAACAATATTTTCTGGAAAACCTAGTTCTAGTAAGTAGAAGAGGCTGGCAGGTGTAGTTCTTTCTGGAATTGCATATACTCAACTCCTTCAGCAATTACAGAACACATAAAAATGGAAATAAAAGGAAAATTTAGTTTAAAAAATTCAATAAACAATAAAACTGAGGGCAATTCAGTGTTCCAACATGAAAAGCAGAAGCAAATTCTTTTAACAATTTTCGGGCAGTAAAGTTTGAAAGAAATGATTCTTTTTCTTTCTGATATGAAATGGTGAAGTGATAAAGAGAAACACTAAAAGAGTAGTGTTTTACCAACTGAAAGCACATCCTTAAGCTAGTAACCTTAACATTTATAACACAATAGAGCACCTACCTACAAGATCTTTGTTTACAAAAACAAGTGCTGCATGCCCTAAGCTCTCTATTCTCAATATACCATTCTCTTGACTAGCATTCACATTGATACTGCAAATTGGAAAACCAAATAGAGAACTTAGAAACATTCAAGATTCAAATGGAAAATAGTTTAATACTGTCAAAACCTGGATCACTAATTCTTAAAGACATACCTGGTTGAATACCACAGAAAATCACTGGTATCTTTTGTAATGTTAATCTGCTCCAATAAACCTTTGGCTTCGAATGAATTATTTCTAGAAGGACCCACTTCTTCTTCATACCAACTCCACACTGAATTTGCTAGTAAAATCTCACTGGAAGTGGTGTTGGGAGCAAATGGTGCATCGCTGATATCTCTTTGTGTGACTATCTTCATTTGTGAATAATGCAGAAACAAGGGATTGGAGTAAACATTCATCAATAGTTACCAATATCATGTTATATACTTTGTTTTCTTTTGTTTGTACATATTGGATAGTCTTTTGTATGTAGTTTCTAATTTAAAGATATAATGCAGTATTGCAAAATCTGTATGCATCAATCAACTTTTTGTGCTTTTCATCTTGAACTACTGCACATAGGAAAAATAACAAACAGTATGAGTATATTCATTATGATAAATTCTACAAAATAAGTGCCGTGCTTTTCCTGAAACTTTCTTTTTAATTCATGTTTGAAATGAGCAAATAAACAAACAGAAACATGAGCTCTTTAGACAGATCAATTTAGTCAGTTATTGCAACAAGGAATATGATCAACATTTCAATATGAAATTATAAGAATTTTATTATTTAGTTTAAAATATCATTTACATGATGCACCAACTTGAAAGAAGGAGGGATAATGAGCACTGAGGGAATTAAGGATTTATTTTGTGGTTAAGTGCTATTTCTGGAGGGGTTACCTTTGCTGTGTTGAAAATGACATTCTTACAATCTGGAAGAATGCTCACTGACCAAGCAGGAAGGAAGTAAGAATTTCCATTGAATGTAACATTTGCATCTGAATTGCTATCATAGTTTGCAAGAAAGGCTGCACAGTCAGTAGTAGACTTGTAGTAGATATGCGCCTGACAAATTAAAACAAATGAAAGATGTTCTTTGTCCTGCAGGGCCATAAATTATTCTGACCAAAACCAGAGATACCTCTAAGTTGATGCCAAGCTGCTGGTGGGTTGGTTTTGACGACCATACCAAATAGTCTTCACAGAGCTTTATAGCCTTGTGCAAGTCACGTAGGTGACCCCATTTTGGCTGTCTAATGTAACCTGCATCATATATCCCCTCGTAAATGCCAATTTAGAGGCAAAGATTTGTATAAATAGCTTCTTGACTTGAAGTCTGTAAAGATTAAATATCTTGAAGACTGCCTGTTACAATGTGCTCATATTCATCCCAGAACCTTATGTGTGACAATGCCAGAGGGGAACAATCGCAAAATTAACAGCATGATTTCTTCTGTGACGAATAGAAGGCGCAAGTGATTTAGTCAGGAGGTTTTTACCATATTCATCGATTGGCGCATCATAATCATAACTTGTTGCAATCAGAGGACCTCCAGCCGTTCTTCCAAAGTTGGTTCCACCAAAATACTTCAGATAATAACATAAAAGCATATTTGAGTTGCTCCTGAAAATGTATACATAAGGCAGTCTTTACGATCTTATTTGGTAGAAGGGAAAGAGAATTACCATATAATAATTTTGAAAAGTGCCACCGTACTCAAAGAAGCGTGCAACAGCAAAAGCAAGATCTTCCACAGGCCGATAAGGAACTGGATAGCCAAACGAAATAAACCTGCAAAAACCAACTTCCTATGATTGATCAAAACTAGAACCAGGCATTGGAGTCTTCCAAACAAGGAAACAACAAGGATGAATTGGGTGTAGAGGATCACCATCCACTATAATTTTCAGTCCACATTTTGGGTTTTGAATCTGAATTTGGCACAAACTGATCGCAATAAAATCCATTGCATGTGTTTATCTGCATACAAATTTTGGAAGAACGCATGTATAAGTGCTCCTACAATTGAAATAATATATAAAAAAAGAAAACACAATTCTACAGATAAAAGTGAGCTCTCAAGGGTTAAACTGGGTGCATCTGTCAAATTAATCCATACAATTGGATCTGGAGCATCTTCTTGTTGACACATCACCCATGGAACTGTTGTATTCAGACCAACAGCAGTTTCTGCAGCCCATTTGGCATACAATTTCCCTGCTATACCGTATGCCCCTTCGACATTCCCATATTCATTCTCAACCTGTTATCATGTCATGGGAATCCACATTATGTTATCTCCGCTTCAGCTTAAATAGAACTGGTCTAAGCACTTGCGTAGTTCATTTAAACAGCCTTTTGTTATTTGTGTAACTGCAAATGGATAAAACGGAAACTTCTTTATCTAAAGGATCACACTTCAATCACCTGAGCAAGAATGATGGGTCCTCCTTGTGATGCAAATAGATTCTCCTCTTTCATTAAATTTACAATCTTCGAGAGAAAACGTTTCATTTCCTCCTGCAGTCACAGCATCAGGTCGTGTCAAGATTCTGTACAAAGTTGTTTATACTAATCAATCCTACCAATGTAAAATTGAAGTTCTTGAGAGAGCTTCAATCAGAATATGCCTTGAATAAGTTATTTGTTGTTCGAAACTGAATTCCGGGAATGAAATGTAGCCACATTGGAAAGCCCCTGCCACAGGAAAAGTGGAATCAGAAAATCATTTGAGGGTTGTGCCCATTGATAACTAATCTTGAAGCATCTGCGATGCACTAAAGCACACCACTCGTATTTTCTTTTTTAATTTTTTTCTTTAAGAATAGTCTGCATACTAGCTAACTCAGTCCTACCACAGTCAGAACTAGAAGAACAGAGACAAGAGATATGATATGCATAGAATAGCCATAAAACTTTGAACAAGAATAGTAGTCTGCTGTGTCTCAATAGAAAACATGGAGTCTGAGCAAACCCATAGTTCCATTCTGCACAGGCATAGGGTCCAATCCGTAAGTGAACAAATAGACCAGCTTCCTTAACTGTTTTGATAAATCTGACGAGATCAAACCTGCCTTCGAAGTAGTACTACGAAAAGGAAACCAATTTACATCAGCACCACCAACAAAAACAACTCGAAAAACACGTGAAAGATTTAAAAAATGAAATTAAATGTCTGCATGTGCATTTTCCAACATACAGCATACAGAAGAGCCATCATGTATATACAACCTGTCCTCTCACTGGCTCATGATAGTTCCAGAAAACATAAGTCTCAATAACGTCCAGTCCTCCTTCCTTTGATTTCTTAATAATTTCTGGCCAAACCTGTAAGTTTATTTTCCAATCAATAAACGTAATCAATGCTATATCACTATGCTTTCTCCAACAGTCGAGTAAACTGATGAACCGAGAAAACACATGCATGCAAGGAGAACAATGAAAACCCACCTCAGGAGTGGTTCTAGGATAATGAATAGAACCAGACTGCAAAACCCTTCTGTTTCCATCAATGACTATGGCGGTGGGATCATAAGTTACATTACTACAGTATCCTTTTTCGAAACAATAGCATCCAAAACTGAACGCAAGAAGCAAAACCAACACTAACGAATTGTTGTCTCCCATAATGTACGTCATAACACAATGGAGCTTTCAAGGAACCACTTTGGCCCCTTATAATTGAGCGGGACATCAGATACGATCAAACAGAAAGTCAAACAAGTCCTCGTTTTGTTGTGTTTCCACTGTTCTTTACGAAAATGAAGAATATGTAGTATTGCCGGCAGAAACTCTAGTCCTGGATTTCCGCATCTTAGTATTTAATGTCCAAAACTCCATATCTGCAATTAACAACTGGCTTGACGACTGGGGCCTCTCTATTTATTGGCTATACAGAAATTCCGGAGAGTATTTTGCATGCTACTATTTCTGATTTTCAAGACGAGAGAGGCAACTAGGCTTGGCATTCATTTCAATAGTATCTCTCAGCCTCTGTGTGTTTGGCTATTGCTTCCGCCCAGTCTCCCAACAATGACCAAGCGGAGGATCAATTGGTCTGGGGCTCAACCACCAATTGGAGGTTCACCGTAGCGTCTGCTTACGATCTTATTGAGTCTATTACCACTACGGATTTTAACAGTGATTGGGAGGACATCTGGAAGTGAGCGGGGCCTCAGCGCATCCGTTCATTTCTCTGGCTCGTGGCTAAAGGAAAATTGTTAACCAACAAACAAAGGGTGACTCGTCATCTGACAATGGAGAATGGTTGTCATTTCTGTGGCCAAGAGGAATCTATTCTACATGCTTTACGTGATTGCCCTCGGGTGCATTCCTTTTGGCACAAATTTCCTCCGGCCATGGTTGGTAGGGATTTCTTCAGCCACGCGAAGGGCAGCTGGCTCCGGACCAACCTTAGACATCAAGTTACTATCCATCTGGCAGCGTGGCCTACTCTTTTTGTCGTCGCCTGTTGGTTTCTCTGGAAATGGCGTAATAGCAACATCTTTGAAGCGGGCTTTGTTTGGTCTCTCGATGGTATTAAAGTTGTCATGGATTACACCCTTTGGATTACCAGAGCCAGTGAGATGGAACATCGCGTCTTTCCGTCTCAAGGGCTTCCATTGGGTTCTTTATTAGGGTGGGATAAACCCATTGTCGGCTGGGTTAAACTTAATACCGATGGTACGGTGAACCCGGAGTCCAATATTGCTTCAGCCGGCGGCGTTATCAGGAATTCCCAGGGGCATTGGTGTGTTGGCTTCTTACAAAATATCGACATCGGTGAACCCCTGGTAGCAGAACTCTGGGGGGTGTATTCTGGTCTCATTGTGGCTTGGGATTGGGGCTATCGGCGTGTTCTAGTGGAAGTGAATTCGTTGGAGGTAATCAATATTCTCTCTACTTCACATAGTCTTTTGACTGGGCTCTGGTTTTTGGTGACAGGTATACGGGACTTGCTCCTTCGAGACTGGGAGGTGCAACTTTAGCATACCCACCGTGAAGGCAATCACTGTGCAGATCACTTGGCGTACTTAGCTTCCTTCGCAGCGCAGGGGCTCCATACCCTTCAGGAGCCACCCCAAGCATTTTGGAGGCTCTGTCCCGCGACCGTGCTGGCGTTCTCTATCCTCGGACCCTTCATAGGGGTTTAAGCACTATGCATTAGTCGTTTAGTTTGTTTTCTTTCCTTTTAACCAAAAAGAAAAAGAATATGTAGTGTTGCCATGTCGCATCAAATATTTAAAAATTAAGAAAACCTAAAATGCTAAGACCTAAAGTCCCTAACCCTAAAACACTTCCAACCTTAATTGCTCTCTACTCTGTTGTGATTAAAGAACAAAGATAGCGTCTCCCATTGAAGTTTAAGCCACCTCTTTGTCTTCGCACCACTTTTGTGACACTACTCCCACACTATTGCCACACTGCATCGTCTCTATCGTTGTACCACTGCTGCACCATCTTCGTATCCTATTTGTAGTTATTGTTAGCATGAGTATCTATTTATTTAAAATATCATTGTATCTGTTTATATACTTGAATTTAGGGATGAGAAGTGAGAAATAAATATCCTAGTGATGTAGCAACATTCGTATTGATTGTTGTTAAGTCCTAAGATACATGTTAGTTCTCGAGTATTGATGGCCATATTGATAGCCCTCAATCACACGCACAAAGTTCAGGAAATGTTCAGTTCACTTTATTAAACAACTACAGGCTTTAACCCTAGGGCGTAAGTGAGTTGAAAAGGGGCTCTCTTGGCTTAAGTGAGGTAGTGGGTAGGAACTCCCTTATGTATGCAGCCGTTTAAAACTTAGGACTAGAGCTTTGCCTCTCGCAAGGGACCTACCCAGCTCGAGCGGGAATTACTCTGGCTGTGGATGGCTTAAAAGTGTCTTCTCATAGTTGGGACTTACCTAGGACACCTCGTGGGCAACAAAAAAAACTACAGGCTTTTATAGCCTTTATATGATAAGAATACCAGTAATAACCACGTACAACTCATGGTATTTGTTACAGACTAATTCAAACAAGCTCTATCTAATTGACTCCCAATAAATAGAAGCATACTAACAACTTTGAAAATAGTCAGACCCAACAATGCCTCCCCTAAACTGAACATAGTAGCATTCAGTTTAAACCCAGTGGTACTTCACACACTCTAAGCTCTTCTCGCAGTTTTATGACCACATCAAGCTTCAGGGGCTTAGTCATTATATCAGCTACTTACTCCTTTGTGCCACAATGAACAAGCCTCACAACTTCCTCCTTCATAAGATCCTTTAGAAAATGGAATATAACATCAATATGCTTACTCTTACCATGTAGAACTGGGTTCTTGGACAGTTAATTGTTGAACAATTATCACATCGTATAGTTGTGGGCTGTTGCTGTAGACAACCAAGTTGCTCCAGAATCCTTTGCATCCAGACACATTGACATGCACAAGATGCTGCCGTAACAAATTCAGCCTCTGTAGTTGAAAGTGTCACCACCGACTGCTTCTTTGAAGCCCAGGAAACTGCCACCCCATTCAACAAAAACACATAACCACTCGTACTCCTTCTATCATCGATGTCCCCGGCATAATCACTGATGTATAGGCAACTAATTATGTTGCATCACCTTTCTTATAAAACAAACCCAAAGACACAATACCCTTCAAATAATGCAGCACCTTTTTGCTGCTTGCATATGCACCTCTGTGGGATTGCCCATATATCTACTTAACAAACACGCCACATACATTAAATCTGGCCTTGTAGTAGTAATATACATGAGACTCCCAATTAATTGTTTAAATAAGAAAATAAGCCTCAATTCTACTATACCTAGCACGTAGTGCCTGCTTTAATCCATAAAGTGCCTTCCGAAGCTTGTAAACCTTCGGTTCTTCACTCTTACGAATATATCTCAACAGCTGCTCCACTTATACATCCTCATTCAGTTCACCATGAAGAAACACACTTTTAACATCAAGTTGGTATACACTCCAACCTTTTTGTGCTGCTAATGCTAGAATCATCCGAATCGTGTCCCATCTTGTAACTGGGGAAATTGTAATCAATCCCATACTATTAAGTGTAACCTTTAGCTACCAACCGGGCCTTGTACTTGTCCACCTCACAATTCTCGTTCAGTTTGGTCTTGAAAATGTACTTTACACCAATTTTCTTTGCCCCAACTGGTAGTGGTGTAAGCTGCCAGGTCCCATTCTTCTCAATGGACTCCATCTCATAGTCCATAGCTTTTCTCCATTTTTCTTCTACTACTGCTTCTTCAAAAGGACAAGGATCTTCATAGGAAGCAAATATCGCAAGATTGTTTGACTCATCTTCTTCTTCTAAAAGACCTTCTCCTGATACGTAATCTTACAAGTATAGAGGAGCTCTCCGTGATCTATTTGCTGCCGAAAATACGTCACTTGGTGCTTTTTGATTGACTGCCGGTATAACAGCTTCGTGGTCTTCATTATTAATTTTAGTTGCAACTTCTTCTTCATCCCTGGACTCTTCAGCTTTATCTTCATCACAACCTTCCCAAACTAATACATCTTGTCTCACTTCTTCTGCTGTTTTTCCCAAGTTTCAGCCCTTATCTTATTCGAAGCTCACATCTCGACTCGTCACTATTTTCTTAGTTACCGGATCAAACAACCGATATGCTTTTGACTCATTGTTGACTCCTAGTAACACATAGGGGAAGTTTTGATCATCCAACTTGTTTCTTTTCTGGTCTGGCACCTGAACATGGGCTAAGCATCCAAAAACTCTAAAATAATCCACTTTAGGTTTAACTCTGCTCCACAATTCCTTCGGTGTTTTCTCTTTCACGACCGACGTTGACCTTCTATTGAGAACATGTGCTGTCCATCTCGCAGCTTTAGGCCAAAATCTCTTTGGTACCTCTTTGTCAGTCATTATACACCAAACTATATTCATAATAGTTTGATTCTTGCATTCGGCTACCCCATTCTGTTGTGGAGTGTAAGCTGTTATGAGTTGCCTGCTTATACCATTATCTTTACAAAAAGTATTGAACTCATTGGAGGTTAATTCTCCTCCTCTGTCAGTGCGTAAATAACATATAGTACTCCAGACTCTTTTTCAACAAGATTTTTGTAATGTTTGAAAGTTGTGAATGCCTCAGATTTTTCAATCAGAAAATATATCCACATCTTTCTACTATAATCATCAACGAATGTTAAAATGTACCTTCTATCACTATTAGAAGATGGTCTAATTGGTCCACAGATATCAGCATGTACGAGCTGCAAGTTCTTGGAAGCATGCCATTGAATCTTTTTCGAAATCACCTCTCTGTGTTGTTTGCCTACCAAGCAATCAGTATATGACTTAGTTGTAGCTTTCATAAGTGGAATGCCCTTTACCATATCTCTATATCTTAATGTCCACAGCCCTTTATAGCTCAAGTGTCCATATCTCCGATGCCACAGTTGTGATTCATCTTTTGCCATTGTTTGTAAGCAAGTAGAGCTTTCTGGTACCACATTAGCCAACAACACAAACATCCTATTCATCGTCATCTATGTCTGCATAATTAAACCCCTTTTTGGATGATAAAGCCTACATACTCCATGCTTTATAAGAATAGCTAATCCTCTTTCATGAAGTTGGCCTATAATGAGCAAATTATTTTTCAAATCTGGCACATAATAAACATCTGTAATTACCTGAGTTGTGCCCTCGATTTTCAACCATATATCTCCCTTCCCCATCGCTTCCATTCTCGTATTATTGCCCAGTTTCACTAAATGTCTATACGTACCATCAAAATCCAAGAAGCACTGTCTCTTCCCACACATATGGTTACTACACCCGGAATCTAAGTACCACATCTCTTTCTTTTTTGCATTGTCAGTTTCCATAAAAGCCATCACAAGCATCTCCACTTCCTCATCAACCTCATTATAGTTGGCTTTCTTGTCCCGACTAGGACATTCGTATTGAAAATGTCCTAGTTGATGGCATTTATAACATTCCACGGTGCCCTTGTTAATTTGCCTTCCTCTGCCTCTACCTCGGCCTCTAGTTGCAGCTCCTCTACCTCTGCTTCCTCTTTCGTCATAACTAACCTTCAGTGCTTGCTCCTCTCCACCACTCTTTCTAAATTTCTGCTCATGAACCAGCAGCAAGCTTTGTAAGGCATCAACCAAAAGACTATCAATGTCTTTTGACTCCTCAATCGAGCACACAATGTAATTGAACTTCTCAGTGAGAGTACGTAGAATCTTCTTAACAATCTTGACATCTGGCATGTCTTCACCACAGTTTCTCATGTCATTGGACACCACCATCACTCTCCCGAAATAATCATTGACCGTCTCTCTAGGTCTCATCTCCAGTAGCTCAAAATCTATGCGAAGAGTTTGAAGCTGAGGACGCTGCACCCGAGCATTCCCTTAATACTTAACCTTCATTGAGTCCCACAATTGTTTGATCGTTTCCTTTTGAGCAATTGTCTTCAAAATGGTCTTGTCAATGGAACTGAAGAGATAATTCTTGCTTTCAAATCGTTCAGCCTCATTTCTTTTAGGGTCTTCCTCTGAGCTGGTGTCAATGCTTCTTCATTGGCTGGTTTTGTATAACCTCCCTGGATGACACTCCAATACTCCTTTGATCTAAGGAGATTTTCCATGATCAAACTCTAATGATCATAATCCCCATCAAACTTAGGAATGCACGCTTGTGTGAAACTATTAGTTTCAACCATCATCACACACTCACCTACACTCATAGTGTTTCACTCCCCTCTTTTGGGCTCTGATACCAGAATTTGATAGGCTCTTAATCACACGCACAAAGTTCAGGAAATGTTCAGTTCACTTTATTAAACAACTACATGCTTTTATAGCCTTTACATGATAAGAATACCAGTAACAACCATGTACAACTTGTGGTATTGGTTACAGACTAATTCAAAACTAATTCAAACAAACTCTATCTACTTGACTCATAATAAATAGGACCATACTAACAACTTTGAAATAGTCAGACCCAACATATGTAATATGCGAGCATCACCTCCCATATTGTTTATACTCTAGAATTATTGATCCTAGTAGAAAATACCAAATCGTTGATTAAGCTTTCTTTGCCTTCGAAAAGAATGTTAAAATAGTATGTAGTTATTTCCTGTTCCCACCGATGTATGCTCAAAAGACAACATTCATCCTAACTTTTAGACAACATCTTGTATCTCTTTGTTTGTCACTCAACTATTAAGTTGATACTAGGTTTTAGAATGCTATTCCACTGAGGGAATCCACATTACACCTTTAGAAATAGAACTTTGTATTGCAGAGCACTCACTACAAGAAATGGCTAGTTTACCGAGGGAAATTACCAATGGAAAACATTAACAAACCGTCAGCAATTAAATTTAGCAACAATATCTACCGACGGAAAAATTCGTCGTGAAATTTACTGTCGGTAAATTTTTTGATGGAAATTCAATCCGTCAGAACAAATACCGACGGAAAACAATATTTACCGATGGAACAAAATGTTACCGTCGGTAACTATACAAATGGTTTGTGATAAAATGTCTGTAAATATGGCTCAATTTACTGATGGAAACTAAAATTCCTTAGCTTGTTCTCCTTGAGACTGTCGCTGAATTGTGTCTGTATTTGGTCCTATTAGGAGGCAATGCTTATATTAGTAAGTGATAATTATTAAGAATGAATATTAAAGCATAAATTTCACATACATTCGGTTCTCTACATCGACTGTTGACGAATGTCACACCATCATGCTTCTTAGTGTGAGTATTCAAAAACAACTTACTGGGTGTAGGCTTTATACCGATAGACTTTTCCTGCATAACAATAAATTTTTTAAGTTAAATTAGAATTTATAAAAATTTCGGCAGAGTCTCATATATTTTTATGATATTACCCCCTGTTGAGCAAAGAAAATAACCCAGCACAGCCATATATGGCACCAGTCATTTATACCATGAACATTATCCATAATACACATATTTTCATAACAACATTCACACATCAATTTAAATTGAAATATAACAAAGTAAAAAATGAGAAATATAATTGTAATAGTTAGATACTTACAAGTCTCTCTGCATGCTCGTGATAGGTAACTGATCTTCTCGTATGAACAGGAAGACTGTCTCCCCTTGGGCCTCTACGTCTGTTAGTCGAGTTACGCCCTAAGATGAACATGGCCTCAGGTGATGTCAAGTACTCCTGCCAACGACTCTATATGCCCTCAGAAATATAAGGCAGTCATACACCAGCCTTGTGTATCGCAACAATAAAGTCACGATAGCATGTACGAGCTCGCTTTTCCCATACACTATGTATGACCCCGTCGATAGCAGAATTCCAATAAATTTGTTTCTGAAATTAAAAGGAATAAATTTGATAAATTATAATCTAATAATATTTATGTAATTAATGTATACAAATAAATGAAAAAAGAAAATTATTTACATATTGTACCTAAAACTCCTGAAAGTAAAATGCCTTTGTGGCCTCAGAGATCTTCTTCCATACATAACCCTCATGATCAACCATCTCCTTAAATGTAGATGTCATATATTTGGAACACGGTCCAGACGGAATCAACCTAATATAAGAACAAATAATTTTATACCATTTGCAAAAATTTAAACCTATAACTTAATTATAAACATATATAGTGTTTCATTCGATTTCACTTACAGATTATTGACTATTATTATATACTTTCTTCCATCAGGTCCCTCAGCTCCAGGCTGGCGGTCGTCTCCTTCATCCGTTATAGGGGTTATGGATGATGTATGAGTGGTGGATTGTGAAGCATTAGGAGTAGCAGGTGATGCTTCATCTGCAACTGTAGGCCCTAGAGGTGGAGGTGGTGATTCAGTTGCAGATGGAGACTGTGATGGCCCACCCTCACAGTAAGTCCCTTCGAATATGCCTCTGAGCCTAGGCTGCGTGAAATCATGTTGTCTCTTTAGTCCCATATTTCTACCTGAAATTCTTTGTTTATTGAATTTTGTAGAAAAATAAGAATTTGAATTTGAATCCAATATGTTACACAATATATGCAAAAGAAAATAAGGCGATTTGTTAAATATCATATTGAAGTACAAACTTTGAATTCAATGATGAGAATAATTGTTACAATCATAGAATAATAATATAATTATTTTAAAGCAGAGTCTAGTGTATTGCAGAGATAAATCACAATGATATAATTATTTTCTTAGATTCCAAGTGACATGAGAGTCGGTAAAGGTAAATGAGTCCCGAGAAGGGTCCTGGCATGTTCGAATGCACCAATGGAAACAGTGAAAGTTCTTCCCTCACGTGTAAGGTTTTGAACACCTTCTTGCAATAGCGTTTCCGCTATTGCTAAACTTGTAGATGAAACGGTACGAAACGGTTTACCTACAACACAATAGGAAGGAACTTACATATTGTCAAATTAGATACTTATTAAATGAACCTATCCTGAAAACTCATACGTACTAATATGTCTAGACAAGCTCTGTGGAATTGTCAACTTTTCCGTCGCTACCGATTTCCCTAATCCTATATCGACCGTTGTGTCATTACTCCCGCCTCCTTCGGCATACATGTCATCTTCGAGATTCAAGTAAGTTTAAAACAACATGTATTATATATCATCAAATGTGAATATATATAATAGCTTCATAAAAGGAAATGAGATGTACATAATAAGGAAAGTGATGTTGTTTAGATGATAGTATACACCTTGAAGCAAAAGACCGGCCAGGGAAGGCAAACGATCATTACTTAAAGAAGTGAAGATTGTTGCTGCATTATTTAATCCTTTGACAGAGACAATTTTGCCACATTCCTCCCAACGAAATGAATTATCCTTAATCTTAAAGAAGTGAAGATTTTATCCTTAAGGTTTTTGTAAGGCATCCTCAAAACTAACAATAAAGTAGTACAAATGGTTCTTCTAAATCAATTTGCAATGTTGGACCTTATAATTTCTTTTTAATTAGAGAATTGATAAGAAAAGCTTTTAAGATTGAATTTATTATTAGAGAACTTATAGGAAAAGTTATTGACATTAATTAAGGTTTTATTGTATGTGAAAGCACAAATGATATCTAATTTTTATAAATGAAGTTTTCTCACACCGAAAATAAGTACAATAACAAAAGAAAATTGTTTTGCGAAACAAAAATTGGATATCAAACACTGTGTATTTTATCAAATACTTGGTATGCATTAACCGATTGATCCCTAATTTAAGACAAATTCCCAATCTTTTCCCATCATTCTCTAACAAATACACAGCCCATCATTAACAATCAGTAATTATCAACCAAAACCAAAAACAAATTCCATATGAGCCAAAAATATCAACCACGGATTGTTAATGATTGGAGAAAGGAGAGGACGGAGAAGAGGACAAAACCTTCAGTTAAGACCGCCGGAGAAGACGACACCAGAGATGCACTAGCTCCACGGCGACAACACAACTCCAGACGACAGTGATGGAAGCAGACAGAGGCGGCAGATCGATGGAGGAGAAAGACAAAGCAAGCGTAGGGTTGGGGGAGGCTAAACCAAACGACGTCGTTTTGGTTATGTTTTAAATGTTTAAACCTTTACTGAAAAACTACATCGTTTAGTTTTAAACCAAACGACGTCGTTTTGGTTATGTTTTAAATATTTAATCCTTCACTAGAAAACGACATCGTTTGGGTTTTATAGTTAAAATTTTTGTCGTTTTAAGTTCACCGAAACGACGTCGTTTTGGTATTAACCAAATGACATTGTTTTTTGCTAAAGGTTTCAACATTTTAAGTTCACTAAAATGACGTCATTTGGGTAGATCCAAACAACGTCATTTTCTTATAGTTCAAAGTTGATGAATGACAACGACTTTTACCAATGAAATTACCGACGATAAAATCCATTGGTAAGCGATTTCTTTCAAATTTAGCGACAGAAATTTATATCGCCGCTAAAGTAAAATTTCCAAACGATATTACCGACGTATATACTATTTTCTTCTATAATTACCGACGGTTTCTTTATTGTCGGTAAAATTCCATCGCTAATTTGTTATTTTCTTATAGTGTACTATAAAGGAATTCTTTTATAGGCTTAAAACATTTGGGAGGGAGATAGCAAGTCGACTCGACCTATTCCTAAGTTAATAGATCCAACTCGAGTTGATCAGGCTTTAGACTAAGCTCGAAGTTTTGTTTGTTAAAATTTTTAGTCGTCCAAGCCAAGTTTTGGCTCAGTCTCGATAGTTCAGCGCAGTGCATTCTGAAGCCTAAACATTAATTAAATTAAAAATAATATACTGTTATTTTTAACAAAATGTTTCTTTAATATAAAGAATATTTAGGGCAAAAAGTCCAAAGTTTTGTCGAGTAAAATAAAACTTAATAGCTCAATCATTTACAAATTGTGTGATTAATTTAAAGAGTAAATGCTTTATTTATATAGACACTTTTCTCCAACTTTTCATTTTTATTTCCAATATAGGAATTAGATCAGAAAGGTGATTCCTATAATTTTAATGTGGATCTCTTATTTAAGCTTGTAAAATAGAAAAAGGAAAAATTTTATAGTGGAAAGACAAGTCATTGAAGAGAAAATGACTAAACTTGATGCAAGTTTTTATAAGAGAAGTTATTTACACTAACTAGATGACAAATGTTATTATTGTTAAGAAATCAAATGGAAAGTGGAGAAATTGTACAGGTTTCACATACCTAAACGAAGCCTTTCTCAATGGATGCATGTTACGACATAAAATCCTAAACTTCATAAATTAAAATAAGGATGAATGAATGAGGCGAGTAAAAGGCATCCTTCATAATAAATAAAAATATATATTATTACAAGATTATGCCCTTCAAAATAAAAGCATAAGGGCAAAATATAAAAAGGTGGGTGAATCTAGTTTTTTAAAACACGCCATTAAATCTGTTCCAATCAGGGAAGAAAATAACTTGCAATGAACTAGGTAAGTAATATATTACAAAGATCATAATTGTAACTACCTAAGGTTAGAAAAGGCACATTGAACATTATTAGAGAGATACTTTCAACACATTCAATCAATATGTACATATATGTTAAGTCAATTAAAATGCATATTTGTTAGACTTAATATTTATTGAATTGTGAAATTGTTGTTTAAAAATTGATAGAATTATTTGTTAAATGTTCACAGATGGTTTCAAATACCAAAAAGATGAAAAAGGATCGAAAAGAGGAAAAATAAGAAAGAAATCTCAATTCTGCAAAAATTACAGAATTTGTCTCCAACTATAACACAACAGTCCAAGATCATCTCAACCTCTTTTCAAGAAGACTCCCACTGGAATTAGACGTGCACCTGATCTGAATAAAATCAATTCAAGATAATGAAGATGTTCAATTCAAGAAAGAAGCTAGGATTGCCATATATATATAGGCTTGGATTAAACAAAAAGGCCGCCCTAGATTAGAATAGGGTAGATTAGGTTTAGATTATATTTTCTCTAAATTCTCCTGAAGAGCCGCACCCTTTATTTTTCCCTGTCCACGTTTTGCAATTTTTCCAACAGTAGCATCATCGTATTCATCCTAAGTCTGCCATATCTTGATTTCTCTTGTTTTTAATTCTGCCATATCTTGATTTCTCTTGTTTTTAATTATTCAACCAAGCATAGCATCTTTTCTGTTTCTTGAAGTCTCCAGCGTCAACAGACTTCCCATCCCTTGGATCACCGCACGTGGACGTCCTTATTTCCTAAGCATCATCGCCCATTCTCTTCTCTTGTTGGCTGTCCTTCTCTTGTTGATTATCGCAGTTAATTTTCATCTTGTTTCTTCATTATTCAGCACCCACTGACGCACGTCCTCCTGTCTCTGCCGCTGGTCCACGTCCTTGTCTTTTCCATTGTTTCAATTTATCATCGCAATTTCTTTATTCCTTTTGGGCTGCCGCAAGTTCATTTCTTCAATTCCTCAGCATCATCGTTTATTCCCTTTTTGTTGGTTGCTGCAATTAATTTAATTAGTTTTATAGTTTAGTTCTTTTACAAATTCCAAGTAGTTTAGTTTATTATTAGATTAGGGATTTTGGTTAATTTAATTTTATGATTTTTGTCTTTAAATTTCTGCATAGATTTCAATTAGGGATTTTTGTTAATTTCAATAAAGACAAGTTATGGAGTTTGTTTATTTTATTATTTCTTTTTATTTCAATTTAATTATGCTTAATTAATTTTCTTGTCGACTTAATTATTTCAATTTGCAATTTTCTTTGATTTTCGTTATTATTTCGGTAAGTGATCAAAACCCCCATCGCTATTTTCGTTTGAACTAGCTAACTTTACCGTTAGAGATTCCTCGTGGGAACGATATCCTCTTACCGCTACTGCATTAATTTGTTTTAATGGAAGTAATTTCTTTTATATTTGGTTGCAGGCGACAGCATCACCAATATACCTTCTCCTAAGATAATTTCTCCATAGACTAAATATTTCTAGGAGGCGGAGCAGTCAATATAGCTTGAAGAGTTTGATATAAGGTTCGTATTAAGGAACTGCTTAAAATTGTAAGTTATTACAAATTTCATGCTTGATATGACAACTCCTATAGGATAAGATTGCCTAGAGCTTAATCAAATGATATAATGTTTAACATGAAAAATTTTATGTAGATGGTGCTTTTGGTGGAAAAGGTCCATATGGTCTGACAATATAATGTTAGATTAATTTAATAATATTAAAGTGTGACCCATATTCCTTTATTTGATTCTAATATAAAGTGGGCCCAAAATAAAGGTTATTGGGCTTGTAAATAAAATTGGAATCAGTAGGGTTAATTAAAAAAAACCCTTCCCTCTCTTGTTTGTCAATGTAAACGAACAATTATTAAAAATACATATGTTCTTGCACTATTAAAAAGAACGAAGAAAGAAAGAAGGTGAGAGCAGATAAAGCTTTTGCGTTGAGAAGGTATTTGTGATTGAGAAGGGATTACACATATTGAGCATGCATCAAGGTTAATATTTTCTTTCTTCTGTTTAAAGCATGAATCTTAAGGTTTGAAGAATGTTGAATCAATTGTGTCATAGATGATCATAGGTGAATTCTATGCTTGAAATATTGTTTAGAATGTTATAACATTACATTTAAATGTGGTATCAAGGAAGATTATGACACTTTGATTTGCATTAGAGTTAACCCTATAATTCATGGTGGCGATTAATATAGATTTACGGTTATAGAAATATTATGTATTACTTCCGTTATAATCTCTTGATAAGTCAATTTAATTACATATATTTTAGGCGTAATTAATTTTAAGGTGTTGAAATTATTATCCGAAATTAATGAAATTGTTCTATAATTGTTTACAGATGGTTTTCAACACCCTAAGGACGAAAAAGGACCAAAAAGACGCAAAAGAATGACAGAATCTCAATTCTGCAAAAATTCCAGAATTTGTCTCTAATTAGAACACAACTGTCCAATATCTGCTGGACTTCTTTTCAAGAAGACTTCTACCGAAATTGAAAGACCAACCTAATCTGGACAAAGCAAGATCAAGATCATGGAGAGATTGAATTTAATTAGGAAGATGACGTGATTGCCGCAGCTTTTATATATATGTATTGGGTTTAAAGTTAAGGGGGGAGTCGTAGAATAGATGGTAGATTAGGTTAGGTTAGAATTGATCATCGGAATTCTCTTTATTTTTCCAGCAATTAGCGGCACGTTCTCTTCTTGTTTTCTCCAATCAGTTGATTTTCTTCTTATCCCTTATTATTTCAACAACGTCGCATATCCCATTCTTCTCCTAGCTGCCTAGCCTCATTATCGTCGTTCAATCTTCTTGATTTTCTTCAAACAGTGTCATGTTCTCCTCTCCTTGTACTGCCGCAATTTGGTTCTTCCTTTTTCCATGTTTCTCAATTAGTCAACAGTTCAATGCACGTTCCCCTAGGCTGCCATATCTTGATTTCTCTTGTGTCTTTCATTATTCAACCAATCACCAATCACCAATCACCGTTTCCTCCAGCAACTGACGCACCTGTCCTTCTTATTTTCCATTAGCATCATCACATAATCTCTTTTATTTGGCATGCACTCTTTTGTTATTCTTAGGCTGCGCAAGTTTCTTTAATTTATTTCCATTGTTTAATTCTTTTACAATTGCTAATTAGTTTATTCTTAGATTAGGGACTTAGTTGATTTAATTTCTGTTTATTTGTCTTTTTAGTTTCTGCATAGTTTCAATTAGGGATTCAAAGATTGATTTAATTTTATAGTTTTCTTGTTTTAATTCTCCTGCACTTTTCAATTAGTTTAATCATAGGCTATTTGGTTGATTTAATTTCTATTTTCTTGTTTCCAATTTCTACAAATTTCAATTGTTATTTTTGTTAATTTCATTAAAGACTAGTTATGGAATTTGTTTATTTTATTGTTTATTTTGATTTCAATTTAATTATGCTCAATTAATTTTCTTGTCGATTTAATTATTTCAATTTGCAATTCTCTTTGATTTTCATTATTATTTCAGTAAGTTACAAAAACCCCCTTTTTATTATTTGTGCCGTTTGAATTCGTAATTTCCATAATCGCAAAATTCCTCGTGGGAACAATATCCGCTTGCCGCTACTACATTACTTTGTTTTAACGGAAGTGATTTCTTTTATATTTGGTTGCAGGCGAAAGCCCTTAGGTTATCCACTGTGACAGTAAGCAGAAACCCATCCAATCTTTAATAACACTTCTTTTAAATTTTCTCCAAATGCTTATAGCAAAAGGGCATTGGAAAAAGAGATGATCTCTATTGTCATAATCATTCCTACATAGGATACATGTGTTGCTTAGATTTAGAAAGTGTAATCTGTATATGGTGGCCATTTTGTTCAAAATTGCCAACCATAATACGCATGAGGACTTGGGTCTTAGGGACTTATGCCATACAATAGGGTACCAATCAACAAGGGATTGTCCCTAGAGCTAACCACTCCCTACATACCTTGTTAGAAAAGGAATTAGGGTGTTGGTTTAACCATGAGAATTTATCTTGAGTCCTACAATTAGGAGTATAAGAAAGGATGAGGCGAATCACCTGGTCTGGGACATCAGTCCACCTATTATCAGATATAACTGCACACACCTTAGCTTTCAGTGGAATATGACTCCACCATTGGACTGCATTAGGGATCCAAATCATTGGGCCATGACCTGTCCAATTATCAAACCAAAAGTGAGCTTTTGCACATTACCAACTTTATATTTAACCTCCAGCTCTTAAGACTCATTAACTTACTAATGAAAAAGGATTGAGAATCTTTAGGGGATATGGACCACAATGACTTTCCTCTTATAATCTAAGAATGAAACCACTTGGTCCATAACAAATCTTCATTGCATAAAATGTGCCAAATTTTCTTCAACATTAGTATCTTATTTTTGGTGGCTATAAAGATAATTCCTCGCCTCTCGCCTTTTTAGCCTTGGAAACCTCATCCCATCTAACTTTAATTATCCTTCCTCCAAAGTTTTGCTTCCCCTATAAGAACCTCCTAAACAAAGTTTCAATCGTCTTCACTACTCCCTTAGCTAGAAACATATCAGCTGACTAGTATATTTGTAATATCCCATTACTCCATATTAAGGGTTAGAACCCTAGAATAGTGTACACGAGAGATTATTGAGAAGCTAGAAAGTGCATGTCATGCTCATGGATAATATAACATACACAACACATGTGAATATTAATTATTGCACACATTAAAATGATTGTACATGCATTCATTGACATTTTTCGGGTATAATTGATTTATAAATGTGATTATATATATTGAAAATTGATTTGGTGATAATATTTGTTGATTTAGAATTTTTGGTGAAATTTAGGAAATTTCTAAAATTTTAGGTATTTTTAGACTAGGAAAAATGCCAAGTGGCAGGACAATTGATAAATGATAGATAAAATAAGAGTCAAATGGTAGTGAAAATTTTGATAAATGAATTTGGGATTTATTGACAAGTGTCATTGAAAATTGGGAGACAATGGAGTAAAAATTGGAGTCAATTAGATTAGTTAAATAAGAGAACTTAGTTTAAACCTATAAAGATTGGATATATGACAAGTCACAAGTGTCAGTTGACAAGCCATATCTTTATCCCATGATTCTCTTAATTACTTGGAAGACCATTAAATTGTCTTGAATCTTGCTTTCTTCTTCTTCTTCTTCGTGGCTTTCTT
>JANKOE010000002.1:56475918-56486526 GCA_026284465.1 Erythroxylum citrifolium | reverse complement strand
TATTTAGATAAATTTAGCTTGATTTATATTAGTTTCATTTGTATTAATTAACTTAATTAAATTTGGGTCGCTAAATAAATCAATTCAGTGACATTTTAAACACGCAAAATACACTCATTTAATGAAAATTTAAACTTGTTGAATAAGTTTATTAATTAAAATTAAAAAATAAAAAATAAAAAAATATATAGTGGGTAACCCGCGGGTCTCCCCATACCCGCTGGGCAAGGTATGGATTTTCAAAATCATTACCCATTTCTATAAATTTACCCGCGAACCCGTACCCGTGAGACCTGTACCCATACCCGGACCACCCGCCCGTTTGCCAGGTCTACTTGAGTCTATAAAGCATTGGCTATTTTAATATGACTTCTTTACGTGTCTTTAGCATAAAACCCTTAAGACATTTAGCTTATCATGTCGATAAATCTATTAGAAGGTTATTCTAACCTAGATTACTCAAAGAAAATGGAAGTGTAAAGAGAAATATAGCAAGTTTATAATCTTCTTTGGTAGATTAGTATTGTGAGATTTGTAAGGAAAGGAACCTCATATTATTTTAAGAGCAATAGGAGAGAAAACTATATGTTCTTCTGCAAATTTTTACACAGATAAGGAGCATTAAATTGTCATGAATATCATAACTAACCTAAACTAAGAATTTTTTTTTATTCATTTCCTTAAGTAACTTATAGGGTCTAGCACTAATGACCTAGTAATGATGATGAGGATTAGTGAACATTTTAATCAAGAGAACTAAGAAGTTGCTCTAGTATTGAAATAAGATTGAAGTGTTCCTTTGTCTTTATGTTATTGAGGAGTTTGAAGCTCAATGTTCTATAATAAGATAATTCTTGAATTGGTAGCTCTAGCTATGTTATCCTCCAAATATCAAAATTAGTTTCTCATTTATAAAGCCAGGTGCTTGTACGGAGCTAATTTCTTGGTGTGACCATTCTTATTCCTTTATCAGTAAATTTATTTTCTCAAAAAGAGATGTATAGAGATAGATACATAAGTTATAGACCTATTTTAGTCAAAGTATATAGATATTGTACTAAAATTATTTATTATTTGAGATATGTAATACTTATGAAGTATTAAAAATGTCCATTATTCTATCTATAAGTTGATATGTATAATATCAAATTCATATGGATATGAAATTTTGTTCGAAAAAAGTTAGTCCTCCTTAAGATATATTTTAATTAGAACAACTTTATTTTGAGTTAGAAAGGTCTTAATGTAGTATCAACTGCTAATCAAGTTATAATACATTTTTCATTTAGTGAAAATAATTATTTTGATCAAAAATTTCTTTAATGCACTTGGCATAGTTTCTTGCATTGTCAAAACAACAATGTATTGTAAAACATTAGAGAATTGGACATGCAAAAGGAGCTAAGGTCTTATCAAAGATCTAAGTATGTATTTATGCAGTTTCTATTAATTATAATGATGATTAAGATAAAAGTTATAAGATTTAAGTAGATACTCACTACGTAGAATCTTATAGAATTTGCTCACTAAATCATTCTCCCATTAGACTATGTTTGGTTAGACGTAAGGTTTTTAATAGAATGGAATGTAAATTATTGTAATACTAGAAAATTGTTGTTTGGAAGGGATGAAATAGTTCATAATGTAATATAGTGAAATGTTGTTTAGACGATGGATAGAATGAAATGTAATGTATTTATAATAATAATGAATGATTATTTTACCCTTGATAGAATAGCCTAGTTGTATTGTCTTGCTACTTAATATTAGGGTTAAAGTTATAATTGGTATTATAAAAAATTATTGAGGTATATTAAGTAGTACAAATTTATTATTTTATATTTCATCCTAAACTCTCCAAATTGGAGGTAACTCATTTTTACTGTTTAGGATGGAATAGGATGTCATGTGATATCCTCCCCTTCCATCATATTCCATTCCATTCTATTGTAAAGTCTTCTCCCAAAAGATGGAATAATATTACATTCTATTCTATTCCATTACTAATCGCCTTACCAAACATAGCCTTAGTAGCATGATCATCATATGGAGATATGATATGATATACTTAAGCAATTAACTCAGTGTAAGTGGGAGATTGTTGGTTTATTTCCTATATAGTCAATCAATTAGTTGTAGTTTTTATGACATAATTATTTAAAATCATTCTTTATCTAATGCATATTTGTTTAACTAAGATAAAGTCTTTCAAGTAAATATACATTACAAATAAAATTATAGTGAGATCATGATTATGAGATTTATATTACATTTATATATTGTCCCTATTCATTGTTATTTTTTAGGTTAGACATTTAACAAAGTTTAACAAGACTAGCATGCATTATGTTTCTTTCTTACGAAGGAAGTAGTTGATCTCATAAATTAAAGTATGGAGATATTTAAACAAATACGTGAGTAATTGCTAGAGAATGAGTTTATTAAAATGACCTGATATGAAAACTATATTTGAAACATTAATTATGTGTCTATAAAAATTCTTATTAAGATGATATTATGCATAATCTTTTGACTTGAAATTTCTAAAGTATCTCATATAAAGATTTCTATGTTTTGATACTATGTATGACTTATCCTTGTCAATGATAGCTCAATCAGTAGTCATTCGATAATAACATGAACTATATAGAGATAAGATTCATCATCTTAAAATAAATAAAATGATGTTCATTGTTCTTGATTAGTATTAATTCAATAAATCATTAGCCAAGTTAGAATGAAATTTTGAAAATAGTTTTCAAATTTTAAAAGAAATGATTACTAATAACGAAAAACTTTTATGACTGGGCTCAATTATAAAGTGGACATTAATTTTATGTTTCATGTATAATTAGAATATTATGTGAAGAGATGATTAAATTACACAAAAAATCAAACACAAAAAAATTAATCAAAATCACATTAAAATTTTTAATATTTGGGTGATCGTGGTGCATTGCTAGATATCAATCTTCATCTATGGATATAAATTATTTAATTAAATAATTAAATTAAGATTAAAACAATTTAATTTATCTAAACCTAACTATGAGTTAAGGTTATAATTTATATCTATTGTCATTATATTTAGGAACCTAAGAGGTCGCACACAATGGACAGTTCATGAGAGAAAAGTAATTTAATCAAGTTAAACTTAATTGTAAAGTTTGACAAACTTTAAGTACCTAATGGGTCACACACACAATGGACATTTCATGAGAGAAAAGTAATTTAATCAAGTTAAACTTAATTGTAAAGTTTGCGAAACTTTAGGATTAAATATAGATATTTAATAAATAAAGACTAACATGAAATATTAGATCTTATTTGTGCTAATTGGTATTTAATTAAAATTAATTGTAATAGATGTAGATTCAAAAGGAGTTAAAATTTCTTGCTTACCCCTCTTAATACTATTTATAGATTTCTCTTAACTTGTACCCATTAGCGACCAGACAATTGTATGACTATAGTGATTGCAATGAAAAAAATGGTTTGAGCACAATTTTAAAAAAAGAATCAAGATACACAATAAGATATCAATTTACACTTATGTTTTATTATATCTGAGTATTAATTATGTTATAAGATTTAAAGTCATCTTAATAAGTTTCGTATTTTGTCTGCTACATATGAGATTGGATCTCGTCCTGATTTTTTAAAACAATGTATATAGGTGTGCTCTCCTTACACAATGGAATCTTGATATGAATATTGTTCAAGAATACAAAAAGCTTTTGCTTTGTTTTGTTACACAATGGAGTAGAAGCCAATCTGCCCACTTTGCTGCTCAGGTTGATGGTCATATATTCCTAAAACGAATCTGGAAGAGGCAATTTCACTTTTGATGATTCTTAATAAAAATTTTGCCCAGGTAAGATCAAATGTGATCCATCAATCATGGAGCCTTACATTTGCACTATCATTATTCAACCAAACTTTGGTTCTAGTAAAGCAACTTGAAGAGATCATGTCTGGGGTACTTCCCTATGTTAAGCATTGGATACTTTACCTCTTTATTTCAGCCGAGTAGGACAGATTAAAATTGTCTTAAATTTATTATAGAAGTCTTTACAGAAACATGAAAGCCTTGAAGATCTCATGGCTTTGTTATTGGCTGCCAAGATATGCAGTGAGGATCCTCATCTTACTACAAAAGATGTGGGATATGCTCATAGGGAAATTATTAATACTGAGGGGATTGACACGCATTTCAAAGGTGTGGCTATTTGCATGTTGGGTCTTTGTTTAGGAAAGCAAGCTAGACTTTCTTCCCCTAATTATGAAAGGTCATCTCTTCAATTTGTAGTAGTAAAATCATTGGATGGTGTAAATGTTGTTGGGAAAACAACCAAGATCTAATTTTTGAGTTGGGAGTTCAATATTCATAGTAACATAACTTAAATGTAGCTTTTCAAAAAAGGAAAATTGAATTAATAAATAGGAAATAAGAGTGTTACAAAAAAGAGTAAATCCATAGGGGAGTACCTTTGACAACCTCGAAATTCAAGGTATATATTAAGAACCAAAAACTAAAATGTTTAAGATGAGGTAGCTCGGTCGCTAGAGGTGAAGAGATGCTAGGATATTTGAGCTACCATTGTGAGTCAGGTTTTGCAGTATGATGTGCTCCCTAACTTCACGGTGGATAGTAGATTTTAATGTTTCTTTTGAAGAACTTTTGTTAGCGAAATGTCTGAGATTTCTTTCTTGCCATAAGTCATAGACACAGAGGGCTAGAGCAACACAATGGATTAATTGGTCAGCTCTCATGGGCGCATTATGAGTTGATAGATGTAAGATAATGTCGAGAAATGAGTCTCCTGAATTGAACTATTGACATTTTATGGTGATATAGTCCCATATATCTTTGTTGAAAAAGCATTCGAAGAAGAGATGGTTTCTTGTTTCCTCGTGTGTCAAGCACATCGTACACATTTTATCAACTGATAAGAAGGTCATGCGATCGGTGGTGCTCAGTTTATTTTTAATAGCTAGCCAAAAGATGAAGGAAAGTAATGGATTTAAAGCCTTACAACATACTATCTTGGACCAGTCAACTATAGGGCTCCTAAACCATAACAACTTTTTGACATCCTTGTTTGTGATGTTGTGGATAGGTTTGTCTTTCCAAAAAAATGTATCAGGCTGGTCCAGGTTGGGAACTGCCAGGTTAGAGAAAATTGGGAAATTCCATGAGTTATCTTGTATCAAGTAGCTTAACCTGGTGCATATAAGGAGTTTGTGAGTCCCTAAATGATGTAAAGAGTTGATCAACTATCCTTGGCCTGACCAATTATCATACCAGAAGGTTATTGGTTTTTGGTTGCCAATTTTGTATGTCATCTCTTGCTTTACCATGTCTTAGAGTTGTAGGAGCTGATTAAGAAAGTGTGAATTCAATGGGTTTTTCTTAATGACCGAGATACTTTTATCTTTGAGGAAATAAAAGCGCAACTATTTGCGCCAAAGCAATTTTTTGTCAATCAAAATCTACCATAGCCTTTTAAGAAGTAATGTTTGATTAGTGGTTTTGTTAGAGCATATGTTGATGCCACTTTCTTCCTTCAATAAACATAAGATAGATCATTTGACCTTAGTAGATCCTGGGGTGCCATTTGGATGTCTCCATAAGAAATTCTTGAGGATTCTTTCAGATGATTTGAAGATGCTTTGAGATAGAAATATATGGGAGCTCCAATATATATGCAAATTGAGAACAAAATAAATAAGTTGCAATCTACCTGCATAGGATAAGGATTTGTTCACCCATGACTAAATTCGTTTCTCAATTTTTTTCTATCATAAAGATACAATCCACATAGTTAAGACGCTTTGTAGACACTGGTAGGCCAAGGTACAAGATGGGAGGACATTTATTTTGCATGTATGTAGCAGCAGCGATGCGAGATTCCAAGTTTCTTGCACTTTTGGAGAGGATGAAATGACTTTTATATAGATTGATCTCCAACCCCAAAAATTGTTTGACAATTTCAAGAGCCCTCTTATAGGTGAAAATGGAATCCATGTTTGCCCTACAAAATAAAAGCAAATTGTCTATAAAACATAGATTAATTAGTTCTATCTTGTTGCATTTGGTGTGATATCTGAAATTTGGGTTGATTTGCACTTCATGCTTGATAATGGCAATAAGAATCTCCATGTATAGGATAAACAGATAGATGGATAGGGGATCCCCTTGTTTGAGGCCACGGGTTGCTAAAGTACTTAGTGGGATTGCCATTTATTAACACAAATAGGGATGTAGATGAGATCCATTCTTAAATCCATGTGATGAATTTGATTGGAAAGCCGTAAGCAGTGAGTATTTTCCATAAGAATTCCCAACTGATACTGTCGAAAGCCTTGTGAAAATTGATTTTCATTGTGCATTTAGGAGGGTTGTGTGCTTTGGAGTACCCCTTTAATAATTTTTAAACAATAAGAACATTGTCCCCAATGTGTCGGTCTTTTAGAAAAGCACCTTGGTTGTCATTGATCAAAGGAGCAATGGCTATCTTCAGTCAGTTGACTACTATCTTTGAAATGATTTTGTAATGGAAGTTAGTGCAAGATATAGGTATATAGTCCCATAAGGTTGAAGGGTTCGGTCCTTTAGGAATCAAACACAAGAAGGTGCGATTGATTTCCTTAAGAAAAATACCAATGTAAAAGAATTCATATACTACACTCTTAACAAAGTTGCCGATGACGCTCCAAGATTTCTAGAAGAAAAAATTGTTTAGGCCATCTGGCCCTGGGCTTTCTTAGAGTTCATATCGAAAACCATCTTCTAATCTCATCATCCTCCATTGGTTTGGTTAAAATGGCAAAGTTCAATGGGCTATTTGCGGCAAGTTAAGGTTGTTGAAATCTACCAGAGATACAACGGATGTGCTAGTTGTAACATCCCATGTTAGGGGTCAGAATATTGAGGAATTAGTAGTGCATTGTATGCTTTTCATATTTGAGTATTCACTTATATATGCATATGTATTTTTTATGCATACAAATAATTGTACATGCATTCATTGGCATTTTTGGGTATAATTGGTTTTTAAATGTGATTAAAATGAGAATTTTGGGGTTTTATGTGTTGAAAATTTATTTGGAGCTTATTATTATTATTTCGGAATTTTTAGTGAATTTTGGGAAATTTCTGAAAAATTTGAGCTATGTATGGACTAGGAAAATGTTGGAAATGGATCAATGGCAGTGTGACATGTGGCAATTTTAGTTGGTGACATATGTATTACATGCAAAGAGGATATGTGGGTTAAGTTTTTGGTTAGGAGGAGAACACTGTAGCTTGTTCTTCACTGTAAGCTTTCAACACATACAACTTGTTCCTTGTTCTTTGTTTATCCGCCGAAATCTCACTACTGGAGATTTATTACTGCTTCCACCAAAGGTTACTGTTAGAGTTTTTGTTGAAACAAGTGAGTGATGTTTTAAGTCTCTAGGTATTGTAAATGGTATTAAAGTGAGTTTTAAGCTTGACAAATCATTGAAACCGTGTTTAGGAAGAGCAAGGAAATTCATGAAACTCAATGAATATATGCTCTGTTTCTCACAGGATATGCGTGGGTATTTGAATGTTCATAGAAATGAATCAAATGAGTCTGATGATGTTTGAATGATTGAAAATGAAATTTATGCATGAGGTGTGTAAGACGGGTAGCTTCGGTTGTGTTCAGAATGAATAAAATAAGAAATTAGTGAAGTGATAAGTGCAAAAAATGATGTAAACAAATGCAGAAGATGATGAACAGTTGTGTATAATTTTTGGTTTTGGTATTTGTAATTAATCTTGCATTTTGAGTTGTTTTAGAGTAAGGTGAGTTGGAATGAGAGTGGAAATGTAGAAAATATAAGTTAGAAATGGAGTATAATGAAGCATTGATAGGAAGAAGAGTGAAGAAGTCTGCAGTTTATGGTGAAGAAGAAGAAAAATCTATGTTTTGTTAAGCAAGAGAGAGAAGAGAAGAGGAGTTGCACCCGAAGGTTTTTTCCAAAATCAAACTGTGTTGATTCTTTTAGTCACAACTTTGTCATCCGCTCTTCAAATGACTTAAAACTTGAACCAATAGGCTCCTAAGACATTAATCTTTCTCTCCATAAAAATTTAGAGCCATCTGAATTTATTAGAAAAAGATTGATTGACTCAAAGTGAAGGTATGTACTGGAATATTATAAACTAGAGATATTATAGTGAACATTTTTTGGAATTTTAATTATAACTTGATCTGTAGAACTCCAAATGAGATGATTTTTCATTCAAAATAAACTAGAAACATTTGGCTACAAATATTAAGAAATTGAATTTGAATTCAATCCTTAAAGATCTTGAAATTTATCTTGAAAGTGAGTCTTGGCTTCAGCTGTAGCACTACTATGGACATAAATTATGTCCTGTTGTTATTGAATAAACTATATTGATGTAGGTTGAATAAGACAAAGAAGTCTTCACAAAAGTTATAGCTTATTCTCTTAGCTTTCGATTGGTATAAAGTTTGTAATTTTGGATATTGGAATTGAGAGTTATGAGGTGTATAACTTGAATGCATGATCATGCATTAGCCAAAATTTCAAATGTACATAGTCTGTGGCATTTTGAGCATAACTCATTGAATAATAAACCAAATTATATGATCTTAGTATCATTAGAAACTTAAGACATAGAGAAAAAATTGCCTAGGGGAAAGTGTTACAGAAATACATCCTTTTCTTGATCTTATTGATTATGCAAAGTTGACCCGAATGAGGTGCTTCCAGCAAAAGCTAGAATAGTAATTGAGTGTGTGAATTTTGACACCATTGGAGTACAATTGATATGAACATCAATTTGTCATAGGAATATACCCGAGAATTTGTCATTGTACATGCATGATACATGATACATTTATACATGTGTTTACTCAATTACAAAAGTAGTATAGTAATATGAAATTGTTTTAATGTATATAGGAGAGCAAGTTGCACGAACACTTCTGGATATTACCGGAACGTCAAGGCAATAGGCTTAAGAGAACAATTGTGAGTAATTTAAGATGGTTTCATCTTCATTTGTTCTGTCTGATACTGAATTGATTTGACTTATGCTATATGTGTGTATTAAATTGGGAATGTCTGTGTTGTTGAATGTATGAACCTGTTCTATTTTTTAATCTGTTAAGTCCTAGTTGTGGGTAAATAGGCATGCCTAGAAGGGTCTGCAGCTACTCCGGTGGCACTTTGGTGTCTCCTGTCACTGACACTTCAGTCTCATTTGTTATTGACACTTTGGTTTCTTCTGTTATTGAGACGTAAGTCTCTCCTGTTTTATGATACCAATCATGGTATCTCCTGTATAAATCTCGTTACCCACTTCTGTTGATGGATTAGTAGTCATCTAGTCTTGTATTATGAAATATATTTAATTTTGATATAAACAAAATTATGTTCTGATCTGAAGGGATTATGCCTTCTTCTGATACTTAGTTCTGTTATCTATTCAAACTATTTTGAAAATTCATGATGTCTGAATTGTTCGTTAAGACAAACTTTTAATGAATTCTTATGTTATAATTTTATTTGGTATGATTAATTGTCAGTTTATGCATAGTTTAGTCATTACTCACTAAGTTATATGCTTAGCAAAGTAAATTTGTCCCAAATAGGTTCTGAGAGACGTTTGTAAAGATTGAGACAAGTCAACTGCAATGGCGAGAGGAGTTTGAGATTTGTTTTGATCATAATGTAATTTTGAGTTTGATTTTGACTTGTATCTGATATGTATAAATGTGAATGTGCTTGTAAGTTTGTAATAACTATATCTTAGTTTGGATTGGGATTTAAAACAAGTTTGTATTAAGTTCAATGTAATATCATGTATGTTTGCCTGAAATGTTTTAGGGAAGATTTCGTATGCTTTGGTTTGTTTGTACTATTTTACATGGCGTCCATATATCCTTCTACGGGGTATATGGGTTTTACACTAGTGGTGCCAAGCAGGGAGGTGAAAAATTTGACAACTTCTTCTTGAATGTCCTGGGCTCTTGCAGAAGTATTCCATCAATAGAGGTGATTGAGTATAGCTTATTATGATTTTGTCTAGCTAGGATTATATTGAAGAAGAAGTTTGTGCATCTGTCCCCATCTTTGAACCTATTAATCAGGGCTCTTTATCGAAGACGAGAAGAATGGTTTTGCACAACCTGCACGTATTTAGAAAGGGCACTTTTTCCTTATCCAATAGTGTTTGATCCAAAGGTAGAGTGGCAAACTTGCTTTGTATTTTTTCAAGCTTTAGTCTTGTCGAGGTAACAACTTGAGTTGTTCAGTAGCTTGAGTTTGGTTTTGATGAATTTCAGTTCTTGCATGCAAGTAAATTGTCTTGTCCCTTTAGCAAAAAGATCTGCCCCTTTGCTACAAGTTTTGTTGAAACTAGACTCGTGGACTGTTAGTCTTATTCTCATATTGGAAATAAGTGAGGGAGGGGGGTGGCTTCACATGTATAAATAAACCCCCCTCCCCCTCATTTATTCATCCAAAAGTTAAAACAAAAATATTTACTCTTAGTAAGAGTAGTAAATTTTTGTGAGTAATTTTTGGGGTGTATTGGGGTAA
>JANKOE010000002.1:56455482-56475818 GCA_026284465.1 Erythroxylum citrifolium | reverse complement strand
AAAAGAAGGACAGAATCCCACATCAGCAAAAATTCCAGAATTTATCTTCAATTAGAACACAAGCATTCAAGATTTACTGGACTTCTTTTCAAGAAGACTTCTACCGAAATTAAAAGACCAATCAATTTGGATCAAGTCAAATCAAGATAAAGAAGAGATTCAATTGAAAGAAGATGCTTGGAGTTGCCCCACATATTTATACATGTATTGGGAGGCTGTCATAGCTTAGCAATAGATTAGAATAGGGTAGATTAGGTTAGATCATCTTATTTCTCTATATTTTCCCAGCAAACTGTCGCACCCTTCTTGATTTTCCAGTCATAGATTAGCGTAGGTTTTAGGATAGATTAGGTTTAGATTATTTTCTAAAAATTTCTAGCAGAACGGCCGCACGTTATTTTCTTCATGCTTTTCAGTATTTCAAAGATCCATCGCATATCAATTTCTCATGATTGCCGCATGTTTCTTCTCTTGTTGTTTTTCAATTCCTTCAACAGTATCAACGCACCTTCTCTTCTTGTTTCTTTATTTTCAAAGTTATTCACGTATTCTCATCTCCTTAAGGCTGCCCATCGACGCTTCTTGGTTGGCTGCCACACGTTGGTTTAGTTTCTTGATTTTCAGTTGCTTCATCGTCCATCATCATCATCAGCTGCCGCACCTGCTGTCCTCCCTTGGCCCACGTTCATCATCATTGACGCACTCACCCTTTGGCTGCCATATGTTTCTTTTTGTCTTTCATTACTCAACAGCCAACCATCGCATATTCCCTTCCTTCTTGCATCGACGCACATCATCATCTTCTTTGAGCTGCCAAATTAACTTTCCTTTCTGTTTTATGTTTAATACTTTTACAATTTCTAATTAGTTTAGTCGAATAGATTAAGGGTTTTTAGTTAATTTAATTTTCTGTTCTTATATTTCAATTGTTGCATAGATTTTAATTAGGATTTTTGTTAATTTCATTAAAGTCAAGTTATGGATTTTGTTTAATTTATTGTTTCTTTTAATTTCAATTTAATTATGCTTAATTAATTTTATTGCCGATTTAATTATTTTAATTTGCAATTCTTTTGATTTTTATTTTTGCCGTGACAAAACCCCCCTCTTTATTTTTGTTTGAACTAGCTAACCTTTACCGTTAGAGATTCCTCGTGGGAACGATATCCGCTTACCGCTACTACATTAATTTGTTTTAACAGGAGTGTTTTCTTTTATATTTGGTTGCAGGCGACAGCATCACCATCTCTCAATCTAAGCCATCTTGTTTCTTGATTTTTGTGAGTTATTGTTTGGGTTTGTATTAATTAATTGAACGATCTCTTTATAATAAAAGTCAAAGATTGCAAAGGCTATAAGGTTACTATTGTACACATGTATATTTGTTTATTAATTGAGATGGGTTAATGTGTTTTCTATTTGAAGAAAACAAAAAGGTTAAAGAAAAGTTTTTGTGGGACCCACAATTTCGTTTTATGTTTGTATTACTTGTTTATTATAAATTTTGGGAAAAGCAAAGTGAAAGAAAAGTCAATGTTCATGGCCCCACCATAAGAAAGACTTTAACTTTATAAATGTAAAGAATGAATTGTTTGGATTGAAAATTTCTAAATAAGTGATTTCATGTATGTGGGTCTTCCAAAAGGTTTTGAATCTGACAATCTGTAAAAGTCATTCTTCATTTTAATAATGGATAATACTAAAGTGTGGGGCCTATCATTGTATTATAAAGCATAAGTTTTACTGGAAAAACAAATGAGATATGTTTTGGGTTTAAAGTTTGCTGGAAATTATGATTTCCAATTGAAAATTAAAAGGTTGAAGATGGTAGTTAGTTATGTTTTGGTCCTTATAGTCTTTAGACTATTACCATTTGGCAATATGGACTTTACATTATTATCTTTCAACATTATAGTTAAATTCCAAAATCCATTTATACTTATGTAATTAAATGTTTACTGTGTAGAAAGCTTGTTAGTCACCAAGTTAACCTTGCTTGAAAAGATATTTAGACATTTAATTATGTATTCTTTCAATTGCTCAATTGAGATTATTAATTATAATGTTAAAAGATCACCCAAAGGTGGATCATTGCTTATAATTAATAACATTAAAAAAAGACTTATCGATTTACTTAGTGAATATGTTTGTATATCCAAAGATAATATGTATACTAACTTGAGTATGATTGATTGTCTATTAAAGTGTGTACATATATTTTGTTGGCATAATTGTGGATTAAGGATATGTATTTACTTGGATTAATGTCATAACATCTTCTAGAACACCATGAGAGAGAGTCTCCTACTTCTCACTAAGAGCATCAACCTTGTTCCTTCTCCCCCCTTTCATTGAACACCTTAACCTCAAAATACTTTGTTAATCCACTACCTCACTAATACCATAACCTTCTGTTATGCATTCTTGACATCTTTGACAGTTCTTGCACAACCTTTGTTTTGCATTCTACTCGACATTCCTTCTGTCAGTTTCCTCACAACATTCATCGTAAACTAACCAAAACCACCCAAGGACATAATTGAATTTTCACAAATACTACACTATCACGCCCTACAAACTTTCCTTGTTGATCATTGCTTGTTTCTAACAATCCAAAACCAAAAGCTAAACCTTTCATAACTAATGATCCAACTTTCACGATGACCAATACACCAGCCCTTTCCCCACTTGATTTTCCACCTTTTCCCACATCCATCCTCAACCTTACTCCCACTATCCCAGAAAAACCTTCTCCATCAGATGCTCTTCCTAAGAAATCTTGGAAGCAGGTAGTTAGGAAACAAACCCCCTAAACCTTGTCCTACTCACCACATAAGGACATGGATGGTGGACTAGTAGTTTGCCCTAACCTTAAAGTCTTGAAGGAGGGAACTCGAGCTTCGGAATCAACCATGGTTGGTTTTTTCTTTGGTAAGAGACCACCTTTTCCTTTAGTCTCTCAATGGGTTAGCTAGCTATGGAAAACTAGAGGCTTGGGTAGATGTTCTTTTATCTGAAGAGAACTTGATCCTTTTTACCTTTACTTCCACTTCAAAAATTCAGAAGATTATGGAGGAAGGTCCTTGGCATTTCAGTAACCATCCTATCTTCCTACAAGCTTGCCAGCCACACTTGAACCTTGAAACCATTAAAATCCAAAGTATTCCGCAACATCCCACCTGAGTATTGAACAACCCAAGGGCTTGGAGCACTAGCTAGCTACATCGAACTACCACTGTGCATGGATGAACATACAACAAAGAAGAAACGTGTTGGATATGCCCAAATTTGTATCAGTGTGGATATTTCCAATTAACTCCTTAATGAAATTCCAGTAATGAGATTAGGAGAGGAAGATAAACTACGGGAAGACACAATTAAAATTTCTTACCATTGGAAACCACCTTCCATTAATCCAACCAAAATCTGGAAGGGCACAGGCAAAATTTTCAAAATAGGGAGCTACCAAGAGCTTATAGAGTCAGTTGAAGTAACTACACCTCTTGAACCCCTAGAAAACCCCCATGCCTTGATATCCAATGTCACTATACTGCCAATTACTGATGATTCCAAACCATTTGACAACATGGAGACACAAAACAATGAGTTATTACAAGATTGTCAAACAACACACATGCATACATCCAAGGAGCATAGTACATCATACAATATAGAGCAGGAAGTATCACAAACACTAAATGCAACATTTGCAAATCAAATAGATGCCAATGATGACCATATCACCCTACCCACTACTTCAGGAGTTATGCACATTAATGAAGGAGAATCAATGGTGAGTCACATTAATCCTATCCAATCAGCTATCGTTGTAACCCTTAAAGCTTATGTTGCACCTAAAGAATTTGTAAGAAATGTTGAATTCCACGTAGTGTAGAGAAAGAGATCCAAGAGGGGAAAAAGGAAAGGCTCCATAAGCCAAACCTTTTAACCATGTCCACTATTGCATGGAATGTTTGAGGAATAAATTGTCACATTAAACTATCAGCTTTAAGGGACTTTGTTTTGCGAGAAAAGCCTTTCATCATCAGATTACTTGAAACCAAAATCATATTAGAAAATCTAGCCAAGTTGGACATTTTTGGTTCCCATTGGAACATGCTTACTAATCACAAACATCATACTTTCGACAGAATAATTATTTGCTATAGGGAGGATGAACTCAAGGTGGATATCTTAGACTCAAATGAGCAAGCTATGCACATGAATTTATCTTTCATGCAGGAGCACATCCAGGTTAATGTTTCATTCATCTATACAAGAAACTTTCAGTTCCAAAGAAGAGTCTTATGGAATAACCTCAAATCTTTTAGTAGCATTGTATCCACTCCATGGCTTATATATGAAGACTTTAACTCCATATTATACCCCTCAAAGGAATAAGGACACTACAATTTAAAGAACTATACATCTTATTTGAAAGACATGGTGGAGGATCTAGGGGTGACTGATTTAAGTATGTTGGACATACTTTCACCTGGTCCAACAAATAGTAGTCAACTTGGCACACCAGGAAAAATTAGACCGAGCCCTAGTAAATGACATTTGGCTTCGAACCTTTCCCAATAACCTTACTACATTTAAAGACCCCTCTTCTTGGATCACACCCTTGTATTGGACAACTTATTCCAAAAAATTATCAATCATCATCCTTTCCAATTCAATAATTTCCTGGTGAATGTCCCAAGATTCTATGAGGCATGTACAAATGGAGCAAAATTGTCACGAGACCAAGCAGTTTTGTTGTGTTCAAAAACTGAAAATCAGCAAACAGGAACTAATGGTCTAAATTCTATACAAAGGCCCACAATTTCCACCATAAACTTCTACAGATTTGAACTTCAAGCTCTTTAAGTTAGCCTTGCTGCTCATCCTACTGATCCAGTGTTACTTGAGAAAGAAAAATTAGTGCTATAATAATTCTTGAAGGCTACACACAACCATAGCTCTCTTTTGTAACAAAGAACTAGAGTACATTGGCTAAAGGAAGGTGATAACTGTACTAGATTCTTTTTCAACTCAATTCTTGCAAGGAAAAGCTGCATCAAAATCCACTCTATAACTTCCAAACACGGTGGAATTCTTCAGACACAATAGGAAATTCAAGAGGAGGTAGTAAGTTACTTTAAAGATCTTTTAGGTACTCCTAACGCTTCTAAAGTTACTATTGAAGATCTCATTGTTGGATCGCCTATGGCTTGGGTATTCACAATACGCAGCGGAATGGACCATAATACAACAAGAAGTATAACCGAAAACTATAACACGTATGAAATTACCTCTTGACGCGGATTTTCTTTTTTAGATTTGTAGACACTGCAATGCGCGAATGTCCTCTATCGGTATCCACACGAGGATAAACAATCTGGGCAGTAGCTATTGTGTGCTAGCACGTTCTAAAATATTTTTCGAACGCCGCACAATTTTTCTCTCGAAGGTGGCTAGGGTTTTCGTCTCTCTTATCTAATGAGACATAAGTTTCTTTATTTATAGAGAAAATCTAATCCCATTGAAGCCTAATAAGTTTCAGCCCATAACCTTATCCCTTATCCCTCAAACAAATCTCACCCACAGATTCAATAAAACTAGTAGATAACATAGAAATAGATGTTACAGTTTTTGGTATGGATGGCTCCAAAGCTCCCAGCCCTGATGGCCTTAATGGGTATTTCTTTCAAAAATCCAGGAGTGAGATAAGACCTTTTGTTATATAGGCAGTTAAGGAATTCTTCTCTAAAGGGATCCTTCTCAAAGAGATCAATAGAACCTTTGTCTGTTTGATTCCTAAATGCTCTAATCCCATACAATTTGGTGACTTCAGACCTATCGCTTGTACTAACTTCCTCTATAAGGTCATTTCCAAAATATTTGCCCTAAGAATGAATAAAACCCTAATCCAACTTATCAGTGATAACTAAGGTGCCTTCTTTTAAGGCAGACATATAGGAGATAACATTCTTATTGTCCAAGAGCTCCTAAAGGCTACTCCAAGTTAAATTACTCTCTAAACCGCACAATCAAAATTGATTTTCACAAAGCTTATGATAGTGTGAGCTAGGATTTCCTATGGACATTACTGATGGCTCACATATTTCCAACTATCTTTATAAAGTGCATCAAAGAGTGCACCATATCATCTTCCTTGTCTATTTTAATCAATGACACTCCTACCACACTTTTCAAGAGAACAAGAAGTCTTAGGCAAGGGGACCCATTGTCCCCCTACCTTTTCATTCTTTATATGGAGACTCTCAAATCTTAGCAAGCATGAAGTGCTCAAAAATCCAAAATTCAGATATCATGCTAAATGCAAGAAGATTGATTTGACTAACCTATGTTTGTCTGATGTTTGGGTTTTATTTTGCAAGGCTACAATGGAGTCCATACAAAGTTATATGGAAGCTCTTAGCAAATTTAAAAACTTCTCTGGTCTACATTTCAACCCAACAAAGAGTCATTTTCTCCTATCCAAAAAAGCTATTGCCTTGTGACCTCTCATCTCTAAATCAACTAGAATGCAATTTAAACATACACTTTTGATGTATCTTGGGCTACTAGTCTCTACTAAAAGACTTACATATATGGAATGCATTCCACTCCTAGAAAAAATATTAGGTGTAGAGGATATTTCTAAAGTTATATTTGATTACTTTAATGGTATTTGTGTTCCTTTTATTTAGCATAATGTTATAAAAGTAGCTAGTGTTAGCGTCTCATCATTAAACCAATTTGATCTTTCCTTTTATTTTATTAGTTCATATTGATTATGAAAGGTATTGAGATAGAATGAGAGTTTGAAATTTTCTTGGATGATGAGGGTGGCATCATTAAGATTGCTCTCAAGTTCCTTTTGATAAGCTTTTCAAGACCATTTCTAGTTGCTTTAATAAATTAGTGTTGCCCTCCCCTTTTTTGTTTAGAGTTTAAGCTTGTGTTTTTTATTAGTTTCACTTTTAAAAAATCTTGAAATTAGGAGATATCTACAATGATCTTGTTCTAGCTATTCCTTAATATGTCTTCAAATTTATTAAACATGGTAAGGTACGTAGTTAGGAATCTGAAAGGGGTATTCTTTCTTTAAAATGGCTTTTAAATGTTGACTAATACTATTAAATGGTTTTAGATCAATGACAACTTAAAGGTGAACCTAAGTTTTCAGATTACTAAAGCTAATGTAGGCTTATCAGTATCCTATCTAGCTTTTAATAGATGCAGTTTCTACCAACTTATTTGTTGATTTAAGAAAAGAAGTGTCTGGTGGAATAGAGGTCCAGTATATAGAGATTATAAAAGATTTCCTATAATCCCCCATAACCATATTCCATCTACAATTATCTACACTTTTTTAAAAATGGTTGATAATAGTATTAGAATTTCTCATTAAAATTCAAGCTTCATTATAAGTTTTGTCAATAGTGAAGAGATCTTTTCAAAGATTCCTCTTGGTAGATATATTTTTAGATGCATAAACAAAAGTGATATAAACTAGTTTTACTAAAACAATAACGAATGAGTTCCACGTAAATGTATTGGTCTAAAAAGAAAAGTAGGAAGATATTGTAGTGATTAGGATCTCATGCAACTGAGAAGTATCCATTGTAATTAAACCGGTGATTAGTGACAGAAGAAAGAGTATCTAAAGATTTTAGAGGAAGTTAAATTGATGGAAGGGGGTTTTATTCTGATTTCAAAAAGACCAACAACAATTTATTTTTTATTTGAGAGGAAGACTCTAATTGATAATTATTTATGGGGTTATTCAAACCTCTAATGTTAGATATAAGTATCAATAAAAAGGAGGTATATGGTTAAGAAAAGTGAACCTTCCTTCCCCTTTTTACCTATCCCCTTAAACTTCCTAGGTATCAAATTAGGGTTAGGAGAGGGATTCTCTAGGATAACCAAGGTCTTTGAGTTTATGGATCTTATGAAATCTCCAAGTTTATGAGAAGTGATCAAGGGTTCAAAATCTTTTATTAAGAGGTTGATGTGGTTTGAGATGGGTGGTCAGAAGGTGAGCTAGTCAAGTTAATTTTTTCCAGCTGCTAAATTTAGATCCTATATGGAAGAAGATGTAGGGCATAAAGATTGAGCCTCTGTTACTAAAGAGAAGGAATCTATAATTAGGTCTTCCTAGATGGTGTTCATAATGGTTCTTGCAATTGGTTTCTAGATTTTGTTATTAATAGAGAAATTTGATTTTCATTAAAACTTGATATTCACCATAGATAGGGGGTTACCTGCAGCCTCATTTGAACACCCTAAAAAACTCAAGAAAAGGTTTAATCATGTTCGTATCTATTCAGAGTTTTGCATATCCAATGCATTTCAAGGATATTATGGCTTCATTTCATAAAGCAAAGAGATAATGGAACTAGCTAAATGGCTAAGGCACTTCATGCTCCAATACTCAAGAATTATGCCATGTAAAGGACTTAGAAAGAAGTTACGTTACGGGTCAACATCTGGCTAACATCTTTTGAGGAACATCAACTTCCCTCTAACATGTTAACACCTTTTGTGTTTTGCTATTTAACAACTCTTGCAAGTAAGGTTTTCAAAAGTGGAGATATAATGACACTTCGTTTTAAAGAAGAAGTGCGATGAAGCGAAGTTGCAGAGAAGGAACACCTTCTTTAATAACTTTTAACTAAGTAAAGTGCTACTTTAAAGAGAGACTATAAGAGAACTTATAAAAGACAATTCCTTAAGAAAGAAGAAAGAGAAGGATCAATAGAAAAATGAGAAGATAGGATCAATGGGTTGACCAATAGAAGAACAATGGGCTATAAAGGAGGGAGGTTAGCCACAACAATTAATTCCTTACGAACACATGAGAGTATATGTTTAAAAGAACTCTTAATCCTTGAGTAGTAACATGGTTATGAACTATACACATTCAAGTAATGGAAATACACATCCTCTCTCTCCTGTCCAAAAATTAAACTGGTGACCGAGCATACTAATGAATGGGCTATGTTTCCAAGTTTCTCTTAGTTCGGCTCTAGGTTCATACTCTTTGTGATCTTTAATTTGGATCGAAGCAAAGTAACTAATCTTTGTACACCCTTTAGTCGTATTCCTATCTTTTGGCCCATTTAGCTTCATGTTTCAGGGCAATTAAGCTTCTCTCAGGCTAATTCTTACGAATGGGATATTCCATTAACGTTATTAATAGGAACTATGAATAACCTCCACGTAAAGCAAACTAGAATTTGGCACTTTCACGTGAGTCGGGTGGTGCTATAAGCTTGGCACCATGACTTCAAAAAACTACTAATCCACGGATGAAGGATGTATCTATATATCTGAAATACTTGCAGAGGATTTCAAGTAATGAACTATTCAAGGTAATATCTTTGACTTATTGGCTTACACCCACCGACCCAGAATTGAAGTTTGAAATGTATGGCAATTACTTAGAAAAGGAAAATCTCATGTAGTAAGCAAACATGTTCACGATTTACAAATATGAAGTTACTTTATTCTTTCTTAATAAAATTGTATTTTTCTTTCTAATTTAATATTGAATATCAAACATCATAAAATACTTCAAAATTTTATTTTGTAGGCTTGACCACACCAATTTGGGAAGTTAACTATTGATTCTTGTAGAATATTACTAAAAGAACAAGCTTCCAGAGTTTCTTGGCATTTCTTGGTTTAGTTTCATTAGGGTTGTCCTAAAGTCTATGTCATATTTGTGTGCTCTGCAACTAAAGTCTTTAAATTGTGGAATATTTCTTGTTTGTTTGCTACTATACCTTAAGCATTAATTTGTAACTAAATCAAAGGTTTGTATCATAAAATTATCCCCACTTTAAGTTGGCAGGCACCTTCCAATGAACTAGAACTCTTTGATATATTGTGATTCCTTTGATTCAGCTCCTATAGCCTAGATGATTGAACATGCTTTCTTCTTGTCTATCAAGCTTAATATTTAAGAAGTAGTATTTTTGCCATAATGGTTAAATTGACTACAATTATAAAGTCAAGCTAACCTTTAGTTTGTATCCATAATGTACTTTAACATCCTTGATATTGGTAATGAATTTTAACCTTTTTTTTTAGGGAAAGTCTTTAAACCAAACTCATGTAGTTGAATCAACCCACTATAATAAATCTAACCTCAAACGTTTAAGCTAAAATGCCCAAATTTGGGTCAAACTTTTTTGGATTTGATCAATTTAGAGCCAAACATTTTAACCTGCTCAATTAGGTCTAAATATTATCGAGTCTGCTCAACGTTAGGCTATTTTAGATGAATATCTGACAGTGTTATATATGCGTTGTTAAGTCGATTTGGAGAGGCCAGATGGATTTCAAATGTCAAGTAAAAAATGCTCGTGGATGTTCATATTCACCCTCTTTTTCTCTCGTCTTGCCTCCTTCAGGCATCATCACTACCGATCACTTCAATCCTTCTTGTTGATCCGCTTTCCAGTCCTTTGACGTAAATGTTCTCTTCACCACTTGCCTAGATGTGCATTTTCAACTAAAGCCCTCATCTATGGTGGTTAGCCTTCTTTTTTACTTCCCTGCTTCACTTTTCTTTATTCTTCTTTTTTACGTGTTCATATAACATTGAGTTTTACTTACAGATTGGTCTCACGAAAGATGTTTGACTATGAAGTCATTTCCATTTTTGATTCACGAGGTATCTATTTTATACTTGTGTTTATTTTATTTTTTCTTCCTTTTTTTAGTTCAGTCTATTGTTTGGCATTTTCTTGATGGAATTGTATTGATTTTGAGTGACAGCTCAATGAAAATGCCCTTGAACTCTATGGCTAAGGGTTTGCTATTCCAAATAGTAAAGTTATTAAAGTCCATAAAAGTCAAGGTGAGAACTTTTGTTATTATTCCTACTCTTCTTATTGACTCCTATTATGGATTCTTACAAAACTCAAAATGACCCTTAATGTAACAGAAGTTGTAAAACTTGGGAACTTATGTTAGACTATTGATATTTTAGATTAGAAAATGGCAAGAATTCTTACAGCTGAAGCTCTTTATGCTTTTATGGTCTTCCTTTTGATGAAACTAAATGGTTTCTTTTTTGCTCATACCTCATTTCAATTATTGGTGCCAATCACTTTATCAATAAGAATCACATCACTACATGGAACATTGTGGTTACACAAAATGGTTACATTCAATATATAAGATGATTCCATGGAAACTTAAACACAAAGAATGTCATTTACTGTTGCTGTTTGCAAACCAAAAATTTTGTAAGATGTAAACCTTAAAAACCATACCTCATTGTTTAGTATACTATACAAAATTAATAATCGAAATCAATGTCAAGAATTGAAATTTACATTGTAGATAATGGTTATAAGAATTGTCCAACTAGCAATGTTGTAGAGGTACTGGCTCATATATTACAGTGGTAGTGTATAGAGAAAGCCAAGATTGTGGCTTGCCAAATTCTATGATGAGTTTATTCATTCTTCCATCTCGTGGAATTTCACTTTTTTGGTTAGTGTATGATCAAGAAACTTTTATCTATACTCATTCTCATAATACAGAAAAATAAAACAAAAAAACTTGTATGATCAAATTGAGTGGCCTCTTATGTAAAATACATTAGTTCTTACATCTTAGGAGTGACGATAACTCTTTTTTAGAGGCGCAAGTACTACTTTTCTTCCGAACTCACCAAAATTTTACGCAACTTCCATAAAGCAAAGAAAACGAAGGCCTCTCTTTCCTTAAGTTTTTGCTTAAATGATTAGTGTGGAATTATAAAATGTCATGAACATTGAATTCCCATCTATAAAAAGACTTTTAACTATGCAAAGATATTTGTAACAAAAACTATTCCTTCTTGGAGTTCTCCAATCTTATATCTAGTATGTTCAATGTATACAATGGCCAAAATGTTTGGTTCTCCCAATATTCCAACTATATAATCAGTACAACAACATGCTTTTTTCTTGACTTCTTATGCTTCTGGAACACACATTTCACTAATATTCCTCATTTTGCCGAAGCAAATTAAAATTGATCAATCAATGGACTTTAACCAACTCAATATCATATACCAGCCAAGAGTTTGTTGGTATATTCTTTGTGCCATCTCCTTCATTCCTGTAACTGCATCACCATATATTGTGTATGAACAAATGGACTGACCCTAGAAGAAAGAAATGAAGAGAAACTGCATTTTCTGTATAAGGCATTTAGAGGTAATGAATATCGTACCCTATCAACGGTGGAACAAGAAGTTGTCTTTTTCACCAACTCACATACCTGAAAATTGTACAGCAAAACCAACACATAAATAGCATCATTCCCCTATAGTAACGAATAGTAAGAATTATTACAAAGAATGAGCAATAAAGACTTCCAAGGTTGATAGCATCAATGCCAACATTCCATATATCCAAAACTTCATTCCCTCCTGAAGGAAAGAATGCGCGCAAGTCAAATAAGGATCAAAGGAGGATATATATAGATATTCTCATATTTTCCAAATCAAGATCTCATTTAGCATATTTTACCTAGGCGAAATTTTAAGGGAGTTCCATCAATATTTGAGTCAAAAACCTCTCCACTATTCAATTTTCATGTCTAACGAATGCTTACATGAAAGCAGATGGAAGTTAATTTAACCAACAAACATTGGATGGAAATTGCCAAGAAGAATTGTAAACATGATGCTAATCAATACTTCAACATAGAGGCAAGTTTAATTAAAGCCTAAGTTGAGCAATGGAACTGTAACGGTCCAATTATAACCATTGAGGTGTAAATAATTTTCAGCTTTATCTACCTCATTTGTATGGAAAAGAACTAATGGTTTCTTGTAAATATGATAATCACAAATATGTTGCCAAAGTGATCACATTCAAGTTAGTATGAAAGCCTCATAGAAGCTATCAAGGATATTTTTATCCGAGACAATAATTTAAATCTTAAGCCACAGTTTGTTGTAAGGAAGACATATAACCCTTTATCATTACTTAGAGGGAATTTTAATGGTGAAAGGAAGCATCTTTGGCAAAAGATGCTCAAAACTTATCATTGTCCTCTTCATCTATATGCTTTGCAAGCTCCTGCTACTGTCTATCTCTCCTCTTCTCAGCACTTTCCTTCTCCTTTCAGGAATTTGGAGGAAACCTAAGTGCGCCTACAACCTCGTTATGCATGTTAAGGAAGAAGGCAATCCGAGAGTTAAAGGCAATCTGTGGTTCGTTTGTGGAATACACGTCCCCTATCTCCTTAGACACCATTCATTTGTAGTCCAATATGTTCACAAACAAACATCCTAAGATAGAACAACCTTAATATATTGAAACATTCAGAATATTAATGCAACAGAAATAAACAATGTCAACATCCAGAAAGCAACTCTAAGCCTACAATTTAAGAAAAAAGAAAAAGGTCATTGACAAGAAGCAAATGTATGCATCCAAGAATTTTTTTTAAGAAAAAGTGTCGAAGAACAATTTTGGCATAGAAATTTAGCGTTAAAAAAATTGGTTTTCAATATAGCTCATAAGTATTTATACATTCAACACCTTATTCCTGTGAATGGGTCTTGATCACCATATAAATATACTATAACTTCATAAGCATACGTATATTGCATACAAGAGACTATATTCTCTGATAGTTAAAAAGTGAAAACTTGCCTAATGGTTTAAATGAGCTTCAAACCGTAGGGTCTTTGATCTCAGCTTCTCTGACCTGATCATACAAATTGTAATGCAGATAATTGCGAAGCAACAGGTTAAGAAGTGTTTCCTGCACCAAAAAGTTATTCTGATTATAAGATTTCAACAACATTTCAAGAATAATGTTTGTAACTAAAAAAGTACCTGACCCAGCTTATTATGAGTCAATGTTGCAATCTGGTGAAGAGTAAGGAAGTTATTGTTGATGAAATAATTTTAAGTATTAGATTAAAATTGAGGACAACAAGTAAGGTATCAAAACATATCCGTGCTTCTCCACAAGGTTTAAATTCTTACTAGCACATAATAGAAGAAATAAGTAAAAAGCCTTCCACTCAAACAAGAACATTCTTCTGCCATATGAAAAATGTTAAATTTAAAGGAATGTAGGAAAATCAACCCTCTAATCTCAACAAGATCCCTAGTGAGTTCATAGCTAAGAGAGTAATAGAAGTAGAGCCTTGATGTAAGAACGTCAACAGTTATCCTATTCATGGTTTTCAAAAGTTAGGATGCAGATCAACGAGAGGGATTGGAGTGATCGACAGTGATGATGCGTGAAAAGGCAAGACGTTGGATCGAAAAACCCCTTTTGTTAAGTTTCTAAAAGAACGAGGGTGAAAATTTGGAAATTTAGGGTTTTGACTAAAAATATAAAATAATTTTCTTTTTCTGAAAATACACGTGTTTTTTACGTGGCATCTGAAATCCACCTGGCCTCACCAAATTGACTTAACAACACATGTATGACACTATTAGATTTCCATCCAAAATAGCTTAATATTGAACAGACTTGATAGCGTTTAGATCTTAATATTAAGCAAGTTAAAAAGTTTAGCCCTAAATTGATCAAACCTAAAAAAGTTTGACCCAAATTGGGACATAAAGCCTAAATCTAGTCCGAAAGAATTCAAGTATATTTAAATTATGCTATATCAGTTCATTGAGCTAGGCCCTTATTTTTTAATCCAAACCACCATAATAGTCCTAGTCTCAAACGCTTAAGCCTAGACACAAATTCAAAGATTTAAATCCAAAAACAAATTGTTATATCTTTTAGCGCCTGTTATGTGGTTGTGATTAGTTGATCTTTAGAAGCTTATAGATGATGATTGACAACTCATATCCTTTTTCTTGGCAAAGTATAGAACCAATAGTAGGCTCGCCTTTACGAATCATGCAGCTTTCGTAGAACTTCAATTATGCAAGCCTTCTAGTAATATCTGAGAATATAGAACAACAACAACTGTTAGAACTTGGATGCAACCCTTAAATATAAACCTATACTAATAAAAACTCATGAAGTTTGGTCTAAACTACCCAAATCACACAATAAGTGAACCCTATGCATTTTGAAGCTTGTCATATTAGACCAGCCAACTAAAGGAAGATGTACAAACCAAAAACAGCATGCTAACCTCACCTACCTTACACCATCCCAAATCAATTTCGTATAACATGTCTTATAAGTAAGATTAAGAACACAGTTATGTTAACATATATAACTCTTTTACTAGAGGAATATTGACAAAGCGATTAAAAAACTTTTAATTGTCATTGTTGGAGGCTTATAATGGAAAGATATGTCTAGGTGATGTACGATTAGTGTACAAATGTTTTCAAAGGAAATTTCAATATTCTTATCTAAATTACCTTAATTTGATACTACAATTAGTTTTATTTATTGTTTTAGGTAAGAGTAATGAGAATAAATTTAACCAATTAAATAATTAAATCGTGTATAAATAATTTAAGAATTTTTACAAGCTACATCTATGACCCTAACTAGGGTTTTTAGCCAGTAAACTTAATAAAAACAAAATACAAATAAGTCCATCTCAATATAAAGGAAAGAATAAAAGAAGAGAATAGGAGTTGTTGTCACGATCTCTTCCAAACTTTCTTTGAATCCTCCCCCAATGCTAAGAAAAAATAAAAACTATGAAAAACAAGACTAAGTGTCTATCAAAACTTTGCCAAAAGTCCCTTAAATAAATTTAATACAAGTATTTATAATTAGGGTTACAAAATTAGATCTATATATAGATCACTTGAACTTGAGAAATAGCATGTCTTTGTAAGTTATGCTAGAGAATTGGAATTGAAGTAACATCAACATTATGTCAGTTTTGTTCTAGGAATTTGTCCCTGGCGAGTCTATAACCAATGTTTGACACTTAGTTGCAATTGGTTCCAGTTTTCTTCTGTATCTTCTTGAGTAAAACCATGACAAGTCTCATATTGGTCTTATCTTGCACTTTGGTGCCGGTCTAGTTCTCTTCTCAACCACTTTAAGCTTTACGAAATATAGGCACCTATCTCTCCATACATGCACAGTGTCAATTATGTCTTATTCTGCCAGCTTCTCCAATTCTCAACATCATCATCTATAAAGTTTTTGTCCATCTTCTTATCTTCCAAATAACTTTGAAGTCTCCTTGATTAGAAAACTCTGAAAAAGTTATGCTAAAACTCATATTAATCTCTCAACATTATCCATTTGCTTCTAATTCCCATTAATAACTATCCACAATTGTTATTTTCAAGAATATATAACTGCAATTGATGCATCTACCTCCTAATATAACTCTTATATTTGATGCAACAATCTACTACGTGTTGTGCACGGCCCACACCGTTCTGAAAATCAACCCCTGTGCATGTAAACCGTGAATCATGTCAGAATTAACCCAACACAACTTCCAATTTGTGATCCATTGACTCACACGCCCACCAAATCGTCAAAGATGAAGCTTAACACCGGTCAATCTTGTTGTCAGATGAAAAATGGGTAGAAAACCTGGAAACTTCAAGGAAGTTTCATGGCCCTGGAAAAACCAATCTATCTTTGTCAAGTCTTTTATCTTCTTTTTTAGTTTCATCCTGATCTGCACTGAGTACAAATTTCTCCCGTCTATCAATCATTCATCAATTAGTCTATGCATGCAACCATTATATAAGAGACTGGAGATCGATTGGGTGTGTTGAGACGCGACTAACTTTAACTGCCAATTATTCTAGTTGGGCCTCAAACGTTATCATGTCTCAATGGATGTGCATATACACTTGCCACCCAGGCATGGTTTGTGAAATATTTTTTTATTTCTCTACCGACTTTAGCTGTAGTTGGGTTGATTATACTGCGTTATTGATTGTTGTTCACGTGGAGTCGTAGGCATAGCTGCGTAAAGACTCAATCTTCTTATCTCTTGGTAAATTTAAGGATTAGATTTAAAACAATTAAATAGTATTTGACTAACTTATGTTTATCTACTAATTCATTCATCTTCTAATATCCATTGTAAATAACAAATCTAAATCGTTTCATAATTGGATTTGTGTGTGTTTGAAGAATATTAAGGGGGCGCTTGGTTCACAAAAAATAATAAAAACGAGAATGGGAATGAAAATAGGGAGAAATGAGAATGGATATAATCATTATAATTATGATGATTGGCTGAGATGAAGGAATGATTACCATTACCATTGATAGTGGTTGGTTTGTAAAAAATATTGTAATTAATTAAAATATAATTCATTTATTAATTAAAATATAATTCATTTTGTAATTAATTAATTTCAATATTTTAATTAATGAATAAATTATATTTTAATTAATTATATTGCAATTAATTAATTAATAATAATGTTTTAATTAATGAATAGTTATATTTTAGTTAGTTATATTTTAATTAAATATAATGTAATTAATTAAATAATATTAATATTTTAATTAATTATATTGTAATCAATTAATTAATTACAATATTTTAATTAATGAATAATAATATTTTAATTAATTAATAATTTAATTAATGAATAGTTATATTTTAATTAGTTATATTTAATTAATAATAATATTTTAATTAAATATAATGTAATTAATTAAATATAATAATATTTTAATTAATTATATTGTAATTAATTACATTATTTTAATTAATGAATAATTATATTTTAATTAATAGTTATAGTTTAATTAATTAAATAATTACAATATTTTAATTAATTATTTAATTGATTTTATCATATTTAATTAATTATAGTGTAATCACTCTCATTCATCTAGATTATGAGAGGAATGAGGATTGCCCAAAATCAAAGAATGAAACTCTTAAGTCTTCAATGATAGGTTCATACCAACCATCAATTTTTATTCCATACCTATACCTCTTTTCTACCTCTCAAGCAAGCACATCCTAAGTTTATTGTGGTGATGTGATACATGTTCATGCACTTTCTTCTCTTAAAACAATTTAATCCCTTCCAAACACCTCGATGAAACCCCAGCAATTGTTTCCACCTCACAGTTCATCCTCCTAGACCTTCAATATATACACGTATCTTTCACTTGTTTAGACCTCCTTAATCCTGGTTTACCAGGAACTAAGCTGAACTAACGGCTCTAATATGACCAGAATGCCAATTTGTAGATGTTGGTGATCAGAATGTCAATTTTATTACTTAATTGCTGATAATGAGCAAACAAACATGTGGCATGGGATATCGCGTCAAACAGTAAAACCCATAAATATGATGTAGTTTTTGACTGACTGCTTTCAATGTTACCCATTGTGTGTACACATGTACACGAAACTTCTGCTGCGATTTACGTGTGTACGCATCTGTATTCTTCTAGTAAATTATTAGGTGACTTTAGCACTAAGGACCCTCCACGCGTATTAACGAGTAGGGTTTTCACACATTACATTCGGATAGTCAACAGGAATCTTTCATGAGTGATGGCCGCCAGACAAGATCAGTCACAATTAGATTGAGCAAACAAATAATAAAATTCCCATTTGTACACTTGCATTCCCTGCCTCGTGACCAACGAACACAAATATTCATATATAGCGTCACGTATAATGATGCAAATGGTCAAATAATTTGGTTATTGAATCTGCTAACTCACATAGTTGCAAAAGTCTATACTTCTTATAGTAAGAGCCAAATAGTTTATAACAGTATTGTACTAACTGATGTAAAGAACTTGCATTGTATTTTCCGTGTATTAATGCTGTCCAGTGTATGCTATATGTTTATAGCACCAGTGAGATAAGATGAATCAATTTTATCTAAACTAAACGATAGCATAAAATAAAGATTACAACAAAATGAATATTTACATGTGAATAATATGAAATGATATAGTATATTGTAGTTAAGTTGTTGAGATGTTATCAACCCCTTTCAAGCGCACGGTAGGAGGAAATTGTGAGCTTGTCTTGAAGTTGGTAAAAAGCTGAAAAGGAAAGAGCTTTAGTCATAATATCAACAATCTAAACAGAGGAAAAAATGTGTCGAATGAATAAAGCTTTGTTAGTGATGAGGTCACAAATAAAATGAATATCAATTTCAGTGTGCTTGGTACAAGCATGAGAAACTGGATCCGAGGCCAAAAATGTAGCACCAAAATTATCAAACTAAAGGGTAGGGAAAGGGTAGTAAAACCTAGTTCACCAAAAAGAGCAGTAATCCAAAATAATTCTGCAGAGGCAAGAATAATGTTGTCGTACTCAGCTTCAATACTAGATCGAGCAATAGAGGGTTGCTTCTTGACGTTCCAGGAAATGAGATTAGGGTCAAGAAAGATATAATAACCAGATGTAAAACGCCAATCATAAGTACAACTAACTTAGTCAACTTCACAATAGTCTTGTAAAGAAAGGTGGAGAGATTTGGTGAAATGAATGCCATGAGAGAGTGAGGAGCAGATATCATAGAATCCGCTTTATCGCATAACAAAGAATGTCAATAGGACAATGTAAAAATTGGGATACCTTATTGACAACAAATTGAATATCAGGATAAGAAAGACAAAGATATTGAAATGTACCAATAGTGCTACGATATTTAGTAAGATCAAAAAGTGGAACACCATGATTTTTGGACAAAAGAAGAGATGGAGTTATGGGTTTGTGAACTGGTTTAGATTTATCAAAGTTAGTTCGAAGAAGAAGATCATTGGTGTATTGTGTTTAGTTGAGAAGAATGCCCTGACAAGTAGTGTGAGCTTCAGTACCAAGAAAGTGATGGAGTGGACCTAAGTCTTTTATGGAAAATGCAGAATTGAGATCGTGGATAAGTGTTGTGATGAGAAGGTGAAGAACTGGTGACTAAGATATCATCCACATAAACTAAAAGAAATGTTATGTGAGAGTTGGTTTTATGAATAAAGAGGTATTGGAGTTTGAGGGTTTAAAGTGAAGATTAAGGAATTTTTTACTTAGGTGATGAAACCAGGCTTGAGGGACTTGTTTGAGACGACATGAGGCTTTATAGAGTCTACAAACATAGTGAGGACGGTGGGAATCAGTGAAACCAGGAGGTTGAGACATGTAGACAAGTTCTTGTAACTAACCATGAAGAAATGCATTATTAATATCAAGTTAGCATATAGGCCAATTATGAAATATGGCTAGGGCAATGATAATAAAAGTAGTTGTTGGTTTGACAAAAAGATTGAAAGTGGCAATATAATCAACTCTAGGGTTTGATGATAACCTTTTTCTATAAGACGAACTTTGTAAAGCTGAAAAGAACCATCGAGATTTTGTTTAGTGCAAAATACTCATTTACAATCGACAATGTTTGTATTTGGTGGGGGGGGGGGGGGGGGGGCCAAAAGTC
>JANKOE010000002.1:56443729-56455472 GCA_026284465.1 Erythroxylum citrifolium | reverse complement strand
CCCCCCCCCCCCCCCCAACACGAGTCCATATGTGATTGCGATGGAGAGCGTTTAACTCGTTAAACATAGTTTGGCGCCAGTGGGGAACTTTTTTGTAACATCTCTTATATGGAACTTGCAACCACCCACATACATGGCAACCAAATTCCTATACAAACAGTCACGACATACATTTTTATTCATTTATAGGGACTGTCATAACACATTTTTCTATTCAATGCTACACATATATATATATTACAAAATTTCATATCATTTAACATTATCATTGAAAAATAGTATTACATCTCTATATTTACATGTTAATCCAAAAGGAAAATATACAATTTCCTTTATTACATATACAACCATTCTTTAATCAAAAGAAACATCCAACGGTACTTTACTCCTAGCTGTTAGCCTTGGTCCCTATAGATATTCCATGTACCTCGCTCTTATGACCTGGACCTACACGGATTAACACCCGTGCTAAGCTTGAAAGCTTAGTAGAGAAAATACTTAGTTTGGATGACCACTCACAGTAGTCATCCACCAAGCACACACATTTAGAAATATCACAACTCACATACCATAAATTCACATTCATGAACCAAACATTGATATTCAACCCTCATGAAAACAATGATGGCAGACTTAAGCAAAGTACATAATGCAATATACTTCATCATATTATCCATATACCGAAAATACACATTTTTAAGCCAAATGTTAACATTCAATGCTCATTGATACAAATTATCAATACAAATACAAATGGTCATCAATACCAATTATTTATCTTGTTATAATGTATTTCTTATTTATAAACATTTACTTTACTTTTTGTGTTAGGCCTGCACATTTCTATGGGTGTGGATAACGAAAACTGTAGATATTTGAAAATATCAAAACTATGAATACCTGAAAGTATCAAACCGTGGATATCCGAAGGCATCAGACTGTGGATACCTGAAGGCATCAGACTGTAGATACCTGAAGGCATCAAAATGTGGAGATATTATAGTCTCAAAATGAAGACACCATTGGTGTCAAACTGTAGCAACTACAACCCTATAGGCATGCCTATCTATCCACCACCAAGACAATAAAGCAAGCATTGTAAGATTTCCTTTAACCATTTGCCAATTTCACAATTCATATATTGACAATTCATATGATATATATTTGAAGTCATAAAACATGTATCTGTGATCATACATGCAAGTTATAACTTACCACGTACCATTAGAAGGGTGTCAAAATCACTCTTGTATAATCATACTATACATATATGAGCAATAAATATGCATACAAATCATTTATGTACGTGTAATGTTTTTTTTGAATGCATTATACTCAATCTTAAATTTCAATGTTCAATTATCTAGTTCACCTATAGTAAGTCATATTTTATTTGTTTCTAGGTGTTTGAAAAGTTTTATACACATTCAAAAAGGTTCAGATAAGATTCGGTAAAAATAAAAATGGAAACAAACACAAAATAGTGTAATTTAGGCTAAGTCCATTATGGTCTAAAAATAGGTAAATAATCAGTCTGGAAGCAAATCACATGACGGACTCCAATTATTCCTTAATATGCATATAGAAAACGTTTGAATTAGGCTTTGAGGTCTTCTATTCATTTATTCCCCTATGTATCTAGTTTCGATAGAAATAACAATCAGACCATTTGAACTTCCCAATCATGAGATATAGACCAAATATCAACAGTTACTCCAAAACAAGGACAACATTAGGTTACCATTTTTTATCCCAATTTCAAATGTCATAAAGCCAAAATTAAGTTAGAGTATCTTTAGATATTTTTATTTCTATGTCTTATATTTCATAAGAAACTGAAATCACCCAATTTAGAGGTTTGTAGGTTGAGTTATGACTCAAACAATGTGACAAGTTCAAACAAACCTAAGACAGAATTCCACTACACAATACGCTCTTGTCATATACAACCATTTCTATGTAAAGTAACACCAAAATAACAACAACAATCATCCCAGAAGCCATTCCATATCCAAATGAATTTTTATATTCATTCAAACATACACACTAAGAGGAATTAAACTATATGTAGTCCCAAAACTTAAAATTGGCAAAGTAGTTCTTCTAATGCCTTTCTTTCGCTTCCTCTTTGACTTTGCTTGACTCACCAACTAGAAAAACCACAAATACACATTTCAATCCCAATTCCAACCTTATAATTTCATTTCTTCATAAGCAAAGCAAGAGAAGGTAAAGGTGAAGAGAAAATCCCTAACTTTTAACTTGATTTCCACCTAAGATTGTCTTGATTTCTTACATGAAAAATGATGGGATGAAGAAGGTGAAACGAAGAGGAAAAATTTTGAAGTTAAAACCCTCAAAGTGCCATCTATCTCCCCTCTCCATATGCCTTTTCATTACTTTTCTAGTCTTAGACACATGTTACAATCCTATTAGACTATTTTTTTACAATCCTATTGGACTATATGTTATAATCCTATTGGATCACGTGTTACAGCTATATTGGACCATGGGTTACAATTCTATTGGACACACACAAGCTTTAAGCTTATTGGTCACACATGCTTTAATCTAATTGGTCCATGTGTTAACTTTAGAAAAAAAAATTGCATATTGGTCCTTCTTCTTCCTTTGGTTCCCACATTGGCCTATGATCTTATCAATTAATTTCATTCTCTTATGTCTTAATTTTCTAATGACATCAATTTCATACAATTTGGTTAATTATATTTGGAGTTATACCCAAAAATTGTAGGTTGTTCGAAAACAAGGACAGCAGACGGAACTCAATTTTAAACCAAAATTCAAAAATCTTATAGGCAAAATCAAATTTCGATTCCTTCATCAAAGTTTTAGACCTATGTCTCTAGTTTAATCTCAATTAGAATTATCCAATTTGGAGGTCTACATGCCAAGATATGGCCAAATTACAAAAGTCCGTTCAGTGAAACCTATCCATCCAGTGAGGTGCACATCCTAAATCAATTAACTTCAATCTTATCATGGAAGAGCAACGCCAAAACACATCCAATTTAACCAACAACATTTCATAAGTAAATGGGATAGTTATTCTACCAATTTCCCTCACATCACGTTCATAAAGCCAAGCAAACATATCAAAAATTCCAATACATATTTCACGTCTAAGTATGTATGTCCATGCTAAAATGAGCAAATTGCCTATTTACCTGTGTCTTTTACATTAAATACCATTATGTCTCTTTCTATACTTAGATGCACTTAATTTGATATCATCACTTCTTAATACACCCTAAACATGCTATAATATTTCTAGGGTATATGTTGGGGCCTTACATTTGTTAGTTTAAGTAAAAGATGTGGGATTGAAAAGGGTATTTAGGGTGGTGACAGTGTAGGTGATGTAATCAAAAAAGTGACGAGGAGTACAAGTATGCCCTTGGGTATGTGTGATTATACGATAAGAAGGAAGATGTGATGTGATTGTGGGGAGGAAGATGAAGTAGAAAGTAAAAGGGGAAGAGGTAAAGGTAAAGAAATAGGAGATCAGGAAGGTGAAGTGAAGGATGACACAGGGAAATGTTTGTCGGGAAAAAGATGTTCAAAGAAGCAGACATGACGAGAAATGTAAAGTTTATAGGTGATAGGATCAAAACATCGACAACCGTTAAGTTGGGAGGCATAGCCAAGAAAAACACATTGGGCAGATTTTGGTATAATTTTGTCTAAGTGAGTAGAGCCCAAATAAGGGAAACAAACACAGCCAAAAACTCGAAGATGAGTGAGGTCAGGTTGAGTATAGTATAGGACTTTATGTGGAGATTTGTGATGAAGAACAAGAGTGTGTAATAGATTGATAAGATAAACAGCAATAGTGAAGACTTCATACCAAAGAAACTTAGGAAGGGAGGCATAAAAAAGGAGGGTAAGAGTAGTTTCAGTGACGTGACTAATTTTGTGTTCAATAAGACCATTTTATCAGGGTGTATAGGGACAAAAAATGTGAAGAATTATTCCGATAGAAACAAGGTAGTGAGCAAAGGCACCTTTGGTGAGTTTAGGAGCTCCATCGCTTTGAAAAGTTTGTATGGAGGTGGAGAAGAGATTTTCAGCAATGGCTTTAAAAGATTGAAACCAAAGTAAGTCATGATTTTGTAGATAATAGGAAAAAAATCCAAGTAAATCTACTAAAGCCATTTATAAAGATAATGAAATATTGATTGTAAAGGTTTGATAGAAACTCAAGAAGACATAAGAAATGAAAGACGAATACTTTTGCCTTGAAGACAAGAAGTACATAGATTTAAAAGACAAACTATAACCTAATCTAGATAATGTAGAATGACATGGATGACCAAGATGTTGATGCCACAAATTTATTAAATTTGAGGTGGCTGTGAGAGCAACTGGATTGGTAAAGTGTGTTGGAATCTTTATAGGATAGAGGCTATTACAAAAGTGACCCGTGAGAAGCAGGATCTTAGATTTGACATCCTTCACAATGTAACCGGATAGATTAAATTTAATGACATAAGAATTATCAGTGATAAATTTAGCAATAGATAAATATTAGTAGTGATGTGAGGAATAATTAATATATCATGAAAGTGAAGATTACGAGAAAAAGTAGGAAGTGTTAAAGTACTAGTAGATGAAATAGGAAGAGTGTGGCCATTACTAACAACAACTTGATTGGAGTTGTCATAAGGTGTGAAAAATTCTACGATATAAGAATGTGGGCTTAAGTAAGCAGTAGCACCAATATTGGGTAACCATTCAGTAACATTATTGTTGGTGAAAGGAGCAGTGTCATGGTTGGGTTGAATACTCATGGAAGAAAAGGCGGTGGTGATAACCAGTGGAGCGGTTCCAAAATTCATAATACCATAAGCAACACTAAGGAGCAATATGTCTCCATTTCCAACATATTGGCATTGGGTAGATGGCTTTGTATTGAAATTGGGCTTAGGATAAGAGGAAGTATGTGAAGCTTAAGCCTGGAAAGGGAATTGGGCTAAGGCTTGTTACTGGTGGGCTTCCTGAAGCTGCATGAGTCCATTATGTGATTGGTCGTGAGTTGCACCATTAAGATTACTAGGTCTAAAACTTGGTCCAACTGCTCATCACTTCTGCCCAAATACATTAAGGTTGCTAAAGGAAAATTTGGAGTTGCCAGAAAAGTGGTTGGAGGAGTGTTGCCCCCGGCATCTTCTGCCACCGCCTCAGCCATAAAAGAAGTGGTTTGTGGTGGACAGTGCAGCAAGAGCAAAATCCAACGACGGTGGTGCATGGAAGGATAGTAGACACTGCTCATGAGTAAGAGTTTTGCTTTGAGCTCTCCAAAGATAATAGGTGTTGAATGATTTTCAGTTTTCATTATAAACAACTCAAATTTTGTGGTAGAGATGTCATTGAGATAATTAACGATGGCGCCAGAGCCCTTCTTAACAGTGTGAAGCTTTCAACAGAGGAGGGATCATTGAGAGGCAAATTAGGGCATGAAGTGGTCTTCAAGACCAACCCAGAGAGGCTAGCCATGTTGTGGCCGAGGGAAAGTCTGACGGTAGAGCTAGAGAGGAAGCTGGTGAGAAAATAGTACATAAGTTGATCATGTTTCTTCCATTTGATGCAATGCAGTGAATGAGGGTTTGCTTCTATTGGGAATAAAATGGTGCTATTGACAAAGCCAATAAGATCTCAGGTAATGGAGATGACATTAATTTTATTTCTCCATACCAAATAGTTTGCGGAATCTAGTGGTGTAGTCATGAAGTTTGTGACTTGGTTGAATGGTAATATGGGTAGATTGATTTCTAACATAGATGTAATTGGGAATTTTTCATGTTTTAAGTTGATTCTGGTAGTGTTATGTGTGTGTGAAGGTTAGTGGTTTGTGTCTGAAGATGTTGGTATGTTGCTAAATGTTGGCTGCTCTAGTTATGCATAGTTGAATATGAAGTCTTGTATGTGTGAAATGGATAGGATTTGATGGTTTGTAATTGAGTTTAGGGATGTTTCTGCTGAGATGTATAGTTAAGCTAAGTAATTGGCTAAATGGTAGTGTTTATGTGTGTATAAAAAGAAACTTGTGTTTGTTATGATTCTGGAAATAGTGTTGGTTGACTGAAAAAAAAGAAGGTATTAAGAGTTAGGCGTAGCTCTCATACTATGAAAGACAAGGTGATATAAAGAACTTGTATTATATTTTTTGTGTATTAATGTTGAATAATGTATGCTATATTTATAACACTAGTGAGATAAGATGAATCAATTTAAAATTGATTCAATCTAAACTAAATGAAATGACAAAATAAAGATTACAAGAAAATGGATATTCGCATGTCAATAATATAAAATGATACATGTTGTAGTTAAGTTGTTGAGATGTTATCACTAACCAATTCCTTAGGGGGTATTTGGTTTAAAGGAATATCAATTCCATTCCTAACATATTCCTTGGGTATTATTAAACCTGTGTTTGGTTACATACAAATACAAAATACACATTCCTTGTCAATATCTATTCTTAATTTTTGATGAATAGGTAAAACCATCTGCAACCTATCTTTATCTAATCCACGAATACCTATTCTTCTTCGACGTCTGAAACTTGTCCTTCTTACAAATTTATCCTTCGACGTCTTCCAATTCTTCGACCCTCCCGACCGAAGCTTCCTCTTCTCTTCTCCAGATTCATGCTCTATTGAAGTCAACCCAACATTCTATCATTCCCTCTTACTCTCGCCTCCACATCGCTTAACTCTTCACGGCTTAATCCACTATCTTATTCTAACCCTTCATTGTCTCTGTTTCCATTCTCTGAAGCTTCATTCTTCGCAATAAAATGACAACACTATCTGCCCTAAAATTGAAATTCTTAACAAGAACAGCAACAAGTTCGAAGCTTTCCCAGTCTCAGTCATGGAAATAGTCTCTACTTCTCTTTCAAACCTCTTCGAGGCCTAGCTGTAGTCGCACTTAATCTTTGAGGTTCTCTTATTCAATTGCTTTAAGGTAGGGACAAAGACGGGGAGAAAGATAGCCACAAAGACGATGACGAGGGTGAATATATTTTTATTTATTTTATGTTATAATAAATAATAATAATAATTTCATATAATAAAATTAATAATAATAATAATGATGATGATGATGATGATAAATAGAAGAAGAACTAAATTAATAATAATAAAAAATAAAAGTTAATAATAATAATAATAATAATAGAAAACTAGAATAATAATAATGAGTTTAATAATATAATTAAGAATGAAAATTTGATAAATTTAATAATAATAAATTAATAATATAATGAAGTTAATACTAATGATAATAATAAGAACATTTTGGCCTTTTTGTTACTTATTACATTCTTATTTCAAGTTTATATTTTCAAACCAAATATTGGAATAGAAATTCTTTATTTATTCCATTTCTTAAACCAAATAAAGTAATACTTATTCTGTTCAATTACTCGTCTTTTCTATTCCTACAAATAACTATTCTATTCCTTATCTATTCCATTCCTTGAACCAAACAAACCGTTGATCCTTTTGTCAAATGTTAAATTTTAGAGGTTGACAGGATAACATCAGCTAAAGGTTTGAACATTTACTGGTGTGTCATGGAATTAGAAATAGAAAAATATTATTTAACCTAATTTTCTGAAGAACAAAAAGTTCATTTATATTTATTGTTTCTACAATTATATATAGTTATTAAAACCAGGAGCAACTGAAGTACAGGCCTCAGTGACATTGGGACAAAAACAGTACAGGCCTCAGTGAGACCTTGAAGGAGGGCGGGCGGGGCCATCCTTCACCGCTACTCATCATGTCAGACCCCATTTACTTGAGAGACATCAGATTTGTGTTTTCATTTTTCAGTCAAAGTTTTAATAAAACGTAAAAGAAATAGGCAAAAAAAGATAACTATGGATATGGTCGGCTCGCGGTGTACCCACTAGCAAGCTGTAGCGCACGTGCCAGCCCACCCTGGCCCCTGCTCCGGAGCCTCGGTGATCGTGTAACTGCGACCTGCGCCACTAACGGTCAATATTATGACCGTTGGGAAAAAGAATATTCAAAAGTTCTTTTTCTTTAATCTAAAAGCATTGATAACATAACCATAAATCATATTTACCATAGTATCTGTGCCGGACTGAGATTGGCAGTCTCGCTTTACAGTCTCCAGAAAGATTAGATTACAGCTTTTCCCTGATTAGTTTATCTGAGAAACATGGCGAATCACATAAAAATAGCTCATGTGATATACTTGATTATTCATCTTAATTTCTGTATTTTTAATTCGTTCACCTTAATTTCTGTATTTTTTATTCTCATTCAAGATACCCCAATTAGTTATTTTAGGACAAATTTGCCCTTAGATTATTGAAATAATTTTTTTTAATCTCTTGATTTCAAGGGCAAATTTGTCCGAAAATAGTTAATTAGAATATCTTGAATGAGAATAAAAAACACAGGGGTTAAGGTGAACGAATTAAAAACACAGAAACTAATATGAATAATCAAGTATATCACAAGGGCTCTTTGCTCTTTTATAAGATTCGCCGAGAAACATAGACTGAAAAGGAATAGTAGGAGCAAAAGGTACACCATATTCCATTTAAACCTCCACGAACCATCCACTTAACCTCCACATCAAATCTAACCGCTTATATTACATCATAAACCGCGTCCCCACAGTCCACCTCTATATACCCTCGTCACCTTCCATTTCCTTTACCCACCTCCCTCTAGTCTCGCTCTCACTCACTCTCACACACACACTCACGCTCGCTCACTCTCTCTCTCAAAGGAAAAAAATATGGCGTCTTTCTCAGTTTCAATACAGGTTGTGTTGATTTCAGCGAGTGTATTGTGCATAGCTTTGCTTATGAAATTCTCTGTTCCATTGGTGTTAGATTTCTCTGTTTCTCAGGGCCCCCATATATGGGGATCATTGTCTTCCTGGCTCAAACCACCTTACCTATACGTTATCATCAACTGTATCATCATCACAATCGCTGCGTCCTCACGATATCACCGAGACCATGATTATGAGGCCGGTATCCATGATGAGGTAGAGCGAATGCCAAATTCCAAAGTAATATCGAGCCATCGTTCAGATGAGTTCGAGCATCAGTCGGCGGCGGTTGATGTTGCATGTGATTGGAAAGAGGACAAATGTGGTGTCCTTGAGGAAGTGAGTGCTTCTGTGGAGGTTCAGGAGGCCTTAAGGGACGAGGAGGAAGAGGAAGAGGAGTTTGTTATCTCCAAGTCCACGTGGGTCCCGCCGAAGAGGACCAACTCTTACGAAAATCTGTCGACCCCGGCGACTCTCTCTCCGGCCGAGAAACCTCTCGTTTCTTCTCGCTTTTGTCACCGGAAACCGCTCAAAGCCAGCCCCGAAGGTATATCATTTCATTAATTGCTTGATTTATGAAGCGGGGGAGCGGGGGAGGACAAAATGGTCATTTGATGAGTGCTTTATTTATGTGGTTAAAATTTTTTATCTGTTTAGGAGGGAGGGCTCTAAGGGTGTCAAAGCCAAAACGACAGGAGACGCTGGAGAACACGTGGAAGATGATAACGGAGGGCCGTCCAATGCCGTTAACGAGGCACTTGAAGAAGTCCGACACGTGGGAGAATCATGGCCGTCAAGTATGCGTTGTGGATCAACGCCTGGTGAAGAAATCAGAGACGTTCAAGGACAGGACGAATGAACAACTGCCACCGGCGCGTTCGTCGTCTCCGATGTCGGGAAAGTTGAGGAAAGAGCCGTCGCTGAGCCAAGACGAGTTGAACCGGCGAGTGGAGGCGTTCATAAAGAAGTTCAACGAGGAGATGAGGCTACAGAGGCAGGAATCCTTGAACCAGTATAAAGAAATGATTGGGCTGGGAAGCCAATTAGGTTAGTTAATCAATCAATATATACTAAATTTTCATTGATGGTTTTGGTTTATGGGATGAGATCAGAACATGGTTCGTTTCTTTGTTTCCTTTTCAAGTCAAAAACAAAATCTTGCAAGCTCAAGAAATAGTTTGGTTCTTTTTTGGGGTCAATTTTGGGTGAAAAAGGTGCTTGATATAGCTGTAAAGAACTAGGGCTTTGATTTCATGTTTCCGAGGAGACTGCAAATGCGTTGTACTTGTGCCAAAGAAATTATTATATACTTGTAAATATCAGTAATGTTTCTTTTTCTTTTTTTGTTAACAAATATCATAAAAGAGAATTATTCCAATAACATAAACTCTACCATAATGGAGTACAATCCATACCTCATTTATGCATTAAGACTAAGTAACAACAATAAAAAGTAGTAATGTTGTACAAATTATCAATATTAAGGAAACAAACCATATACCAAAGTGTGTTCATTAATGATTTTCTTAACATTATTCTGTTTAGAATTTTTGAGGGGACAATCTCATTTTGGTGTACCTATCCTGTCCTATTCAATCCAAGCCATCTATTTATATGGGTCCCACATAAATAGATGGCTTGGATCAACTGAGACAGAGTAGGTATACAAAAATGGGTACAGAAGATCTGTACCGGACAATGGGAATGACACATTGGTCAATGTTTATATGATAAAATATGTTCATTAAAAGTTTTGTTCTAACACGGTTAATCACGCTATCATGCATCAAATTGTGTACACTAAAGGTTTATTTCAACACATTTCAATACACGACCAAATAGTGAATTATGTTTTTAACTACAAATTTAGTAAGAGACAATATGAAGGACAGAGATTGATACACAATAGTATAGAAAACCATTCTCATTAAAGGTTTTATTAACAAAGTAATTAACTATATGGTGAACCATGTTCTTATTATTAATTTGAATAGGACAATTTGATTGACTCAATTTGGTTCATGGTTATGTACAAGACTGTATGGAATTAATATTTTATTGGAAACTATTAACTATGAGATCATGTGTTTATAATTTTTAAGATGCCAATTTATTAGACATAAATCACTACACGTCCATATGTTAGTATTATATTGTAGGCATATTTTTATGGCAGTTCTTCGTGTATTTCAGTTTGGAATGAGATGAAAAAATTTCATGGTCTATATTTTTTATCTTTTATGCAATGAAATTTCAAGGCAATAAAACAAGTAAGAAAAGCATTATAATGTTGAACTAGTATTCCCTCTATCATTTTTATAAACCCAATATATACATTATTATTGAGTTTAATTATAGAGATTAGCATACATTTGATGACTGTGGAATTTACCTCTATCATGCTTTGGAATTTTGCTTTTATATATGTATATATATATAGGTGTTAGCACCCTTCCTAATTATCAGTATGTGTTGGGATCCGATCCCAGAGCTCAGTCGCACGGTGCGGAACCCCCGGAACCGGAGGCCCAACTGTCCGGAACGGTAACACAATCGAGGACCATCGGGCCCTAAATCCCGAGAGATATAAATTGCGGAAGCAAACGTACCTCGCGTAACCATACATTCATGCACATTAAAGCTATGAACGAAATCATTTAATAATGTTAAGTCAATCATCCAAAATAATTTCATTATCAAAAGTTTCATCAATTACATGAACATGTTGTCATACAATCCATGCTGAAAACAAAATACATCGGGATGCTCAATAATGAGATGCTCAATGGACTATCCAAAATAGTGCTAACTTAGTACCAAAAAGCCTCTAACTATTGAGGAGCGCTCGATGCCCTGCAAAAGATCAACTGTCGTCGGAATTCCCACCTGAGGAGGGAAA
>JANKOE010000002.1:56425157-56436603 GCA_026284465.1 Erythroxylum citrifolium | reverse complement strand
TTTGATAGATTTGATGTGTATGAATGTATGGTTGAGTGAGATAAGTATGCTTCCGCAGTTTATCTCCTTCGTTTGTTTCGACGGGTTACCCCGGGTTCAACCTTGGGAGTCGGGACTCGGGCCCAACGGTCTTCGTTTTCGACTCTATTTTGTTTAAGTAGTTGGGTCTCGGAAACGGGATTCCAACATCCAATCAATAAGTATTGACTCTAATTCGAGTATTTTGTAGTCAATTTGATGATAAGCCAGTTTTGGAATATTTTTGAGATTTAATTCTGTTAGTTGGTGCATTAAATGCATTAAAGGTCAATTTGATCATTTTAGATATTGTTGGTGGAAAGATGAGTCATTAGAAGAGAACTAATTGGAAGGTGACATGTGGAATCGATTAAATGAGTGTAAAAAAGCATAAAGTAAGACATTTAACTTCATTCTTTAACATAACCATGAGTGTTTGCGAGAGAGTAAATGTGAGAGACCAAAAACAAAAGTGAAAAGAAGAGAAGCAAGTGTGAAGGTTGGCCAAGGAGAAAGGAAGAAGAGGGCTTCCATTGTTAATGGTTTTTGATGGAGATTTAAAGAGATCTTGATCAAGTAAAGGTATTCAACAAATACCCAAAAGATTGGAGGACAAAGTGGTAGGTTTTCTTAGCTTAAATTCGTAATTTTTGTGGGTTTTTAGTATGGGTTGAATGTATTTAAGATCAGTGGTGCCTTGGTGTTATTTTGAAGTTTCTTTGCATGGAAGTGGCTGACTATGACGAGAGTAACATGTAGTAGAATTCTATCTTAGGTTTGTTTGAACCAATCTCATTTTTTTGGCTATAAATCGGCCTATAGACCTCCAAATTGGGTAATTCCAACTGGAAATCTAAGACATATTAATATCCTTGACCTAATTCTAGCTGCATCATATTGGAATTTGAGATTGAAAATGGTGATCCCCTGTGTTGGAGCAGCTTAGGATGTTTGGTGCATGTTTCTTATTTGGAAATTCAAATGGCCTGATTTTTGAAGATATAGAAATTAGAGACATAGGGAACAAATGTATAGAAGACCTCAAAACCTAATGTAAACGTCTACTATGTTAAAATTTAGAAACAAATAGAGGTATAAATTCCAAATAGGGGTCATAACTGTGACTCATCACGCATGATAGTGATATGGTGAATTAAATTGGGTGAGATAGTGTTTTGAAAAAATTGGTAAGTTAGAATAGGCAAAATATAGTATTTAAGTGACTTTTGAATTTATATTTGAAAAAGAACAATGAGTTAACTTACAAAAGTAAGCGAAAGTGCAAATAGTGTACGTGTTACGCGAATAAATACTAATCTCAAATTCGGTTTAACCCAATTTATAGTTTTAATGTCTTATTTTCAAATTTGGGACTAAATGCCATTTTGTTTAGGTAAAGGAGAGGCACGGAACGTGGGAGTGTGCTTGGCTATAAGTTTGCAAAACAATGAATGTATTTTAATTATTTTATATCACTAACTTCTTTGCAAAAGAATTGATGACATATGCGTGTATTTTAAATGCTTTATATGACTAAATTCTTTGCAAAAGAATTAATGAAATGCGAGTGTTCTTTAAATTGATTTAATGAAAATGATTTCTATTCTATTCTAACCAAATTAAAGACTTATAAAAGACACAATAGCAAACGAAGTCAATGATGGAAAACAACTTATTCCATGAATAATCATAAGAGATCAAACAAGTACAAGACCTCTGTAACATATATCTCCAAATGTCCACTCCCAAACAACTTCACGATGGAAAGAAGCCAAAACATTGAAACAGTCATTCCTCAGACATTTGAAAGTTCCTGTCATAAATTTAAATGTATCATGGACAGAGCATAAAAAAATCCAGAAAGGATAAACAAAAGAGAGAAATGTAGGATGGACAGAAGACAGCTACCATGCTGATCAAAAGCTGAAAAACAAATGCTATTTATGAAAACAAAAAAGAACTAAAACAAAATTTAATAGATATGGTGTGTATTAATATCAATAAAGAACATATTATAAAGAAATCAGCATCAAACCTAGCATCTATGAATCACTCCTAAAATCTAATAATCAGTCCTACACGAGAAAACCCCACTCTTTTAAAAATTCTTGATCTGAAAATTCTATCGAGTCATTTCAAGAGCTATCCTTTTTTTTCAGAACTTTTTTTTTATTTCCAGCCCTAGATTCAAAGATCCGACAGAGCATATTTTCAATTTATATATAATTGGCATTGGCATACTCTTTCTGTCTGTCCTTTACCAAGAACTATACCATAACGAAGATCAATGGAATCTCAACATATGCCAAAGTAAACAAAACACACGAGACACTAACAAATTTGCTTCCTCATATGATGTTTAAGATATGCTATATAATTGAAAGAATGATTATGATAACCTTTGATTTTAGCACCTAAAGTAACTAAAAAATCAAGTACCAAATTCATCAAACAGAAACTAAATTTGCAGCAGGTTGTTAATTGGCAACTCAAAGGCACCCATGTCAATAAATAGAAAAAAGGGTCACAAGCATCTCAATTCTACACTAAGAAGGAACCAACTTTCATTTTAATGTATAATGGGCCACACTACGGCATGTACTCCTTAAACAATCAAAAAAAGAAGAAAATAGTTTTCAACTATTAAATTAACAACACTAACACAAGCATATTTCACAACCTAGAGGGAAGACCAGACATAGATACATGCATAAACATGCACACAGCATGCAAAATCAGAATACTCTAACTAAAATGCTCAACAGATAACAAATCATTATTAGGGATGGTAACTTTTGATCCTCAAGTACTACTGCACTTCCATGCTAATAGTTTAAAAGGTCACAGAAATTGTAGAAGTATGCCTAACAACAATCAGGTAGCTATAATTTGTTAATATGATTTTCAAGGTAGGGGTGCTGAAAGACTACAAAATTATTTCCCAAACTATATGCCTAACTCTTCTTCATACAAACCTGTATGGTCTCTATGCCAGAATAGAGACTTTTCAAACTCTTCATGCATCAAAGCTCTCAACCCCCCTAACCCTCTCATTCCTTGATATAATATTGTTTGGAAAGGGCCCTTAAAACGAAAAGCTTCTTTCACTACTTGGCTTGCAGCTAGGAGAAGAGAAAACTAAAGACAAGATTGTGGAATCTGATGACAAGTTATGTGCACTATGTTGCAGTGAGCTTGAAAGCATAAATCATCTTTAATTTAAGTGTGGTTACTCAGCATAAATCATCTTTAATTTAACATATACCGCCATGAATCAGATTGAAACAAAATACTGGAATCGACTGATCACAAATTCAAATCAATGGGGAAAGATAAAGTCTGCTTAAGCCTTTGTTAGCACCCCTCCTAGTTATCAGCATGCTAGTATTAGTATTAGTAAATAGCCACTAAGACATTCAAGCCCCATCCGTAGGGGTACAATGGGAAAGGGAACAAATGCAAATGCCACATAGGCTAGAGGTTAGGAATTAGTTACAGAGAGAGAGTGAGAATGAGGAGGTACAGACGATATATAGGATTCGGTATAGAGAGGAAGGGATCATCTTCATTCATATTCTAGAAATACATATTTGTTTTGGCCTGGAAATCACACTTCCAGGAGGGAAAGGCTACTGTTGTACCTACTTAATACCTAAATAATACAATCTCTTCTTCTGTTTCCTATCAATAGGTTTATGCTTATATATTGTGTGCATCCTAGATCATTTGTTATTGTTGGTTCTTATTTAGATATTGTTATTGATGTATATGACTTGCAGTGAAAGGAGTCAGTGGAGATTTGAAGCACTTATACAATAGGGTGATGTCAAGTGATTTCAAATCTATACAGCACCTATGTCTGCATCATATAATCAATCTTTTAATAAAAACATACGACTAAACTCATGGACCACTGATCTCCATTTTTATGCATGGGATTTATTGTTGTATATATTATATGTTAGTATTAATTAGGCTTGTAAAAGTTTTAGTTTCACTTACAAGATAGGTATATTTAAATTTCATTTAACATAATTTTAGGTTACATTGATGAATTTGTTTCATATATAGTTTATTAGTGACTCCTATTATGATTCATAAACTCAGCAATTAAAGGTTAAAGATAAATCTAGTAGTGGACACACTGACTTCATAAGACTGGGTTTTTGACACTCAAAACAAATAATTTTAGAGGGTTTATATTCTAAATCACCTTTATCTTCCTTGAATTCCTTTCTTTTGGATAATTTATTCTTCAAGAATTTCTAGAATTTTCTAGTGATTAAGACAAAGTGTTTTTCATTGCTTTTACTAGTTGATGCTTCTTCCTATGTTCTTAATTCTTTCTCTGAGGCTTTGAAAGCTATTTTATTTTTCTTTAAAAGCATTGTTTCTTCTTGCATCTCTTGGAGCCTCATTCTATAAGTAAGAAGAGATCCAATAACTTCCTTTAGTAGTAGTCTTGTTAGATCCTTGACTTCTTGTATAGTCATCACTTTAGTTTTTCATGTCTTTTAAAAGTGACCTAAGCAAATTTTTTTACCATTTTAACATTGGTACAGGTCTTTCCATGATCTTTAAGAGCATTAACAATATCAATAAATCTAATGTACATATTAAATTGTGTTCATAATGCTTTATTTGAAAATATTCATATTGATATGTTAATATGCTAACGTTCCTCCCATTTACTTGATTTGTTCCATTATTTGTAATAAAGTATGCCAAATTTCATGAACTGCTTCACATATAGAGACCCTATTGAGCCAATTTATTTAGGATTCATGTTCTTATATAATTGAGAGAAGTTTTAATATATTTGAATGTAAATTGGTTGTTATCGCTTTGTCTTTAGTCCGTAATTGCTATTGAGTTTAGCAAGTCCAGTAGCAACTATTAAATTGTTAGTTGGTCAAAAGGCTGAGATTTAATTAGAGTGTCGCATGATTTAAGAATTTCGTTAGCTGGTTGATTGAAGTTCTTGGGACTAATGATGTCTTTTTGAAAAAAATTGCATTAATCAATTTAGAATTGAGTTAGTTCAGTTCTAGATTAGTAAAAGGAGATGGGGAGAACTCAACTGGTGAGCATCTCTATAATTGGCCTACTTTATAATTTGGGATGTCGATGATAAAAATCTGAACTTAGATGACTAAATTTATCGGCTTAATGTCAAGTTCAAAATTTTCTTTATGTTATGTTTTCAGTATTACAAGTTTTTGTTTTTATTAATTAGTTCTAGTTTTTGATTGAACCCCCTTGCCATCTTTAAGTGTGTGTGGTATGGTTTGTGGTCTACTATGCTTTCCAATTATATTAGGCCACAAGTTAAAGGATTTCAACGTCTAAGTTCCATAAAATTAATAGGAAAACATCTTAATTGAAATAAGTAATTGAATAAAGTGATTGACAAGAAAAATTCTAGCCCCTACCTATTCTATTTTTGTTGTGGTTAAATGTTTATGTGTGATTTTCTCACATCTCATTATATATTTGCTGATTCTATACGTCTCAAAGGGTTAAAAGTTGAAGGCCTAAACATCTTTGAAAAGAAGAAACACCAAAAATACAACATCTAATTTGATGTGCAGGTTGTTGTCCAACTGCATATAGTTTGTGTGTTTGCTTGATTATGATTAATAAATCCCTAGGAACTAGTCATTTATACTTGTTTTGTGTTTGAGTATGTTTAGGAGGTTATTTATATGCTATAATGCAATTAGAAAACCTACTGAAGTTAGTTACTGTTGATACAATTAGAACTGAGAGCTGAAGATGTTTTAACATTATTTTAGTTTGTTTTAATTGCCAAAAACATGACAAATGACAGATCATGTTGTGAGTTATTAAAGGGATTTAAGTATAATACAATCTTTAAAGGTTAATTAGGTGAAACTAGTGAATTAAATGTTGTTTTAGTGTGTAATTTCCATATCTGATTTGAGGGATTTCATGACCATAAGTTTCTAATTTAAGGGGCTGAAATTTGGTAAATAACATGAGTACAAGTTATGCATGAGTTTGAGCTAATTTAAACATCAAATTATAGGTATTTCACCTTGTTTTTGTGGGCTAAATTTTTCTAAACGAATTTTACTTTGTTTGAAACTATAATTACATACATTTACTTGATTAATGCTCTCATTTGCATTCGAAATCAAAATTTAATAAACAAAACTCTCCTGGTGGGATCGACTCTTATTTCATCATATACGAAGTTGTTAATTAATTAATAGTAGAAATAAGATATTAATTTGTATATGCTTTACGATTCATATCATATTCAAGGAAATTAATCTCTTATCATGAGGTTCTCATTGTTCATTTAATTTGGGCATCTTTTTGTTTTTTGCAATTTTTATAAGAATAAAAGGACCATTGAAACTGTTTTCCACAGGTTAACACTTTCGATAATTAAGAAAAACCTCATCATAGTTTTCTAATAACGGTAATCATTCTTATCAAAGAATGGTGTTCTACTAATACTTTGTCTCTTTTAGTTGAATAATGATGATGCTTCTAAATGTCACTAAAGCTTTGCTATATGATTTTGTTAAAAAATACAAGCCTAATAGACCTATTCTGAGACCATTTTTACTAAAGAAGGGATGAGGTGAATTGAGTGTTTACAAGTTTAACAAACTTCTATAAGCAATAAACTCTAAAGGAATTGCTTAACATAAACCAATCAAAGAATTGGGTAACAATTTAAAAAGGATAGGGAAGAGAATACAAAATGATTTATAATGGTTTGACAAACAACCCTTACCTATATTTGTTAGAATTTATTTTATGGGCTACAATCAATTGTAGTTTTAGTTTTACTAAAAACAGGCTAATGATATGATCCCTATTGATATGCCTATGGTCCACTATTATTGTGATCCCTATTGGACTTAAGCACTTTATATCGTTAGTGTAATTAATGGTGTAGGTCTAACCTTAAGGCCTATGATGGGCAGGCCTAGGATTAATATCTGTGGCTAGATTCCTGTTGCACTCCCTATATATACATATGTATGATCTCTCTATAGTTTGTTCCATTGAGAACTGCATTTTCCAAAGAGAGGAGTTGTTGTGGAAGTCCTAGCCATCACCAAACGCTTGCACAGTGCTTTCATAATTTGATGATCATATCTTCAACAAGTATCTGTGTTCCCTATCATGTAATTGATTTAATGATTTTGGTTTTTAACATTTGTATCAGAGCAATAGGACTTACGTGATAAGGAATCTGATTATTATTGTCGAAGATTGAGAATGATCCTGAAATAAAACAAACAAAGAAGGCTTTTGTTCGTGACTCATCCGGAGTGTGGCTATTAACCACAATGTCAAAGTTTCATCCCCTTCTTCAAGCGATTCTGCAACTCCACTTCTGTTTGCAACTCTAACCCAATTGGAGGAAGAAGAAGACACGTCTTGCACACGCCCACTCTCATGTGTGGCGCGTGCAAGAGAATGTGGGCCCCACAAAACTTGTTTTTATGCTCCGTTTTTTCTATTTTGCTCCTTTTTTAAGTCTGAATTTTCTATATATATTTCATAATTTTTTCACTGCATTTAATATTTTTGATAACATAAATATTACATTACGTAGTATATTTTATTCATTTTCCAGCTTTTTTAATTAACCGGATACACTGAAAATTATTATTACCCTATTTTGGATATGTTTACAATAGTCACTCTTTCTCAATCATATCTTATATGTTTTTTATTAAATTGCATGTGATATTTGCATGCTTATTCAACTGTATAAGTACAAAACCTATTTTAGAATGCAATTTACTTTGGGCAATTTATTTTGATTCATGTATGAAAAGTTTCATAGATTACTATGGGTGATTACCACCAAAGTGGGATCAATTATAGTGGTTTGTGAGATTTTTTATAATTTTTTAAAGGAATGTTTGTGATTAATGCATATAATTGCCTTTCCAAAAGGGATAGTTGTGTGTTTTAATTGGAGACCTAATTTCACATAGAGTTTTTGAGGATTACAATAGTCTTAGGGATCTGTTTGCGCAAAGGAGATGAAATTTCAAGATTAGTGTACCTTCATTTTCATAGCTCATCTTTGAGGTTCTGATTTTGGTTGCCCATCCTGCCCAAAGGGGAATGTGTGATTCTTAGTTGGGCCTCACTATTATTTTTATGCCCTTATTATTGTTATTAATCTATTCTGTTTTGTCTTACACAGTTTCCTTCGCTATGAATAATAGTCAAGTGACCGTAGAAATTTTAACTGGATCAAATTACAAGCGATGGAGGCAGGCCATAGAATTTTCCGTAGGAATAGCTAATCTAGATATGACACTAATGGAAGACACGCTTATCGTACCTAATGAAAGAAGTACACCTGAATAGAGAGAGAGTCTGGCTAAGTGGGAGAAATTTAACTGACTTATCTTGCTTACAATTAAGAGGACCATTACTGAACACCTGTTGAGTGGTTTGCTCGACACAACATCTGCTAAAGATTTTCTCACAGCTATAGGAGATAGATACTAGGTATCCAATAATGTCGAGTCTAGATATTTAATGAAAGAGTTGACGGATATGAGGTAAGACCATAATGTGGGTGTTAGGGAATTTATTCTGATAATGGTTCACCTTCAAACCAAACTAAAAGCGTAATCCATTGACCTAAATGAAAATTTCGTTGTTCACCATGCCTTAAACTGTCTCCCTATTGAATTTACCCAAATCAAAACAACATATAATACCATTGGTGAGAAGTGGAGTGTTAATGACCTTATTACCAAATGTGTGGCCGAGGAAGAGAAACTTGGGAAAGAAAAGAGTGATTTAGGTCTCTTGACCATTCATGCTAAACCCCATTCTGGCAAGAGTCATACGAAACATAAGAAAAACTCTTATAGTGCTCCCTACAAGAAATTTGGCAATAGTCACTACCACAATGTAAGAGGGCCTAGGCAAACTACCTTTAAGAAAGATCCTCGACGTGTCTTCTATAAGGTAAAGGGGCACCTTAAAGGAGAATGTCGTAAATTCAAGGCTTAGTTAGAAAACAAGAAGAAATCTGGAGGTAATCATTTTGCTTTTGTCTGTTTTGAGTCTAATCTAGTAGATGTCCCTATATATTTTTGGTGGTTTGATAGTGGTTCCACTACCCATATTGTTGTGTCCTTATAGGGGTTCACAAACATGAGGAAGCCAAGTCTGAAAGAAAGCAAGCCGAGGGTAGGAAATGATCTTGAAGTAGAAATGGAGTGCATTGGAGATGTTACCTTAGTTTTAGATTCAGGGCATGAGCTTATTTTAAAGAATACCTTTTATGTACCTTCTTTTAGAAGGAATTTGATTTCAGTTTCTTGCTTAGATAAACTTGGTTTTATTTTTTCTTTTGGTGCTGGAAAAACATAATTGTTTTTTAATTCTGCAATAATAAGATCTAGTTTATTAGTGGATGGTTTATATAAATTGTCTTTGGCTTCTGACAATTTTTCTACATCTTTCAATGTTGAAACTACTCTTGTTAAACGGTCTGGGATAAAAGAGAAATCCTCGTTCTTGTGGCACAAACGCTTAGGTCACATCTCTAGGGAAAGGGTAGAGCGATTAATTAGAGATAACATTTTACCTTCCTTAGACTTTAATGATTTGGGGACATGTGTAGATTGCATCAAAGGAAAATTTACTAAGACCAAAAAGAAAGATGCAAATAGAAGTTTAAGTCTCTTAGAAATCATTCACATGGACATTAGTAAACCCGTACCTCCTACTATTTGTGGTAACAAGTACTTTATTACCTTTATTGATGACTTTTTCCGATTTGGCTATCTTTTTCTAATAAAAGAAAAATCTGATGCACTTGAGAAATTAAAAAATTTTAAAACTAAAGTTGAAAAGCAATTAGGAAAAGTCATCAAGGTGGTGAGATCTTACCATGGTGGTGAGTATTATGTTAGATTTGATGCTGGACAACAACATATGGGACCATTTGCTAAATTTTTGCAAGCTTGTGGAATTGTTCCACAATATACCATGCTTGGTAGTCCTAAACAAAACGGTGTAGCTGAAAGGAGAAACCGCACTTTAAAAGATATGATGAGGAGTATGATGAGTGGAACTAATTTGCCAGATTTTTTATAGGGGAAAGCCTTAAAAACTTCTCTTTACATCCTTAACAGAGTTCCTAGCAAATCCGTTCCAAAAACATCTTTTGAACTTTGGACAGGTAGAAAATCCAGTTTAAACCATTTTCGTGTGTGGGGTTGTCCTGTAGAAGTTAGGATCTATAATCCTTTAGAGAAAAAGACTGACCCTAAAACTACCCATTGTTACTTCATCAGATATCCAGACCATGCAAAAGGGTATAGGTTATATTATCCTAAAAGTGGTCTTAGAATTGTGGAATCTATGAATGCAAAATTTTTAGAATTGGACAAGGCTGAAGCTATTATTCCTGCTATTGATTCCACTGTTCATGTTCGTGAGATCGTTTCTTTTCTTGTTGCCATTGATAACATGCCTACAGTTATTGTTCCAGTCAAGAACTTGGTTGATGCTCCTTTAGTTGATTCCCCTACTCCGGTTGATAATCCTAATAATGTTGCTGACCCTCTTGCACTAGTTGATACTTCTCAACCTATTGAACCTATTGTGCAAGTACCTCTTAGGAGGTCAGTTAGACAGAGGAGACCGGCTATTTCCAACGATTACTTTGTTTATCTTAGTGAAGATATGTATGGTATTGCGGATACTGTGGATCCTAAATCTTATCAGGAGGCAATGTCTTGTGCTAATTCTAACATGTGGTTAGATGTCATGAAAGAAGAAATGCAATCTATGGCCAATAATGAAGTGTGGGAACTTATTGACTTGCCTAAAAATTGTAAGGCGATTGGTTGTAAATGGATTTTTAAAACCAAGGACTCGAAAGGTCAAGTTGAGAGATATAAAACTAGATTAGTAGCGAAAGGTTTCACGCAAAAAGATGGCATCGACTTCACTGAAACTTTTTCCCCTGGTCTAATAAAGATTCATTTAGAGTTGTTATGGCTCTTGTAGCACATTTTGATATGGAGTTGCATCAAATAGATGTCAAAATTGCGTTTTTGAATGGAGATCTCCTCAAGGAAGTATACATGTAACAACCTAAAGGTTTTCAGTTAAATGATAATGAGCATTTAGTGTGCAAATTGAAGAAATCTATTTATGGTCTGCAACAAGCGTCTAGGCAGTGGTACCTAAAATTTGATGAAGTCGTTACCTCATGAGGTTTTGAAGAAAATAAAGTTGATTAGTGTATATACCTAAAAGTCAGTGGGAGTAAGTTCATTTTTCTCTTTTTATACGTTGATGATATTCTACTTGCTAACAATGATCTTGGCTTGCTGAATGAAACTAAACAGATGCTGACAAAGCATTTTGAGATGAAAGATCTTGGTGAGGCAAGTTT
>JANKOE010000002.1:56404688-56419733 GCA_026284465.1 Erythroxylum citrifolium | reverse complement strand
GCCAGCGGTTCGGGAATGAGCCATCAGTCAGGGCTCACCACCCGGACCAGTTGGGCTCCAGGTTTGGGGTCCGACATTTATATTGCTAAGCTTTATCCTTTTATTGTAGAACCTTGTTGCTTTTTGTCTGATGGCTTCTGAGCGAGCGGCTGCCCTCTCCCTGTCTTCACTGAGAAGCACAAGCTCTGCTCGGCGGGCTTCATCATTTCGCTCTTCTTCATAACTTGATACTCTTTCGTTGGGCAGTACTACTTCCACTGGAACTAATGCCTCTGCCCCAAAGGTCATCCTGAACGACGTTTCCCCTGTCGCCCCATTCGGGGTAGTTCTGTACGCCCACAACACTTCGTCTAGTTCATCTACCCAAGTCTTTCTCCCATCTAAGCACTTCTTGAAGGCACTCATTATCTTTTTGTTAGTGTTCTCCGCCAGTCCGTTGCTTTGAGGATGAGCTACTGAAGTCAACTGGAGTCTTATCTTTAGTCGCTCACAGAAACCTCTAAACTTGTTGTTATCAAACTGCCAACCGTTATCTGTCACCAATGTCATAGGTATCCCGAAACGACTGAGTATGTTTTTACACACGAAGCTTTCCATTTTTTGCTACGTTATCCATTCCCTATTGAGCGAAAGGGATAGGGTGGCTCACGATTTTCATCCGCTCGGTTGGCTGGTGAGACAGGTTACCGTTTTTCTGACAGGCCTCACATCGTTTGACTTTCTCTTGACAGTCTTTCCTCATAGTCGGCCAGTAATACCCTTGCCTAATCAATCTGTGAGCCAACGTTCTGCCTCCTAGGTAATTTCTGCACATCCCTTTGTGGACTTCAGTCATTGCCTACTCCGCCTCTTCTTCGCTCAAGCAATGTAGTAGTGGCCAGTCATAGGATCGCTTGTAAAGGGTGTCATTTTCAATTGCATACTCGGCTGCCTTTACTCTTAATTTTTTGGATTCCAAGGCTTCCTCTGGCTGCGTTCCCTTAAGGAAGTACTGTTTTATCGGTTCCATCCAACTTGATCGCTCGGCATTTGCTTCAAGGACATCATTGGCTTTCTAAATGCTAGGTCGGTCTAACCGCTCGACTAAAATGTTATTTCTCGCATTTCGATCGGAGGTCATTTTGGAAAGCACATCCGCTCGGGTATTTTGCAACTTTTCTATCTTGTTGATCAAATATTCTTCGAAATTACTCAACTCTTGCTTTGCCAATTCCAAATACTTGACCATGTTGTCCCCTTTGGCCTCATATTGTCTCTTAACTTGCCCAACCACTATTTGGCTATCACTGTATATCTTTAAATGTTTTACCCCCATCTCTCTTGCCAACTGAAGACCGGCTAACAAAGCTTCATATTCTGCATCGTTGTTGGATGCTTTATATTCTAGTCAGAGAGCGTACTCCACCTTTTCTTCTTGGTGCGGGCTGATTAATGCTACTCCTGCCCCGCGCCCCTCGGCATTAGATGATCTATCGACAAATAAACTCCAAGTAGGATGTAGCTCGCTCGTGGTAGGTTGACTCATTTCTGCTACAAAATCTGCCAATACTTGGGCCTTAATCGTCGTCCGTGGCTTATAATGTATATCAAACTCTCCTAGCTCTACCGCCCATTTCACCAGCCGTCTCGAGGTTTTGGGTTTTGAAGGAACTGCCTGAGGGGTTGATCAGTCCACACTTCGATGGTGTGACTCTGAAAGTAGGGCCTGAGCTTTCGTGCCGCAATTACCAATGAAAGGGCCATCTTCTCAATGGGTGTATACCACATTTCTGGCCCGTTCAGCACCTTGCTAACGTAGTAGATCAAAAATTGTTCGTTACCCTCCGACCGAACGAGGACTGCGCTAATTGCCCCCTCTATGACCGCCAGATAAATTATCAGACTCTCCCCGTCCATGGGGCTCTGCAAAACGGGTGGGCTAGTCAGATACTTCTTCAAGTGCTAAAATGCTTGCTCGCACTCGTCAAGCCATTGGAACTGGGTCACATCCGCTTTTCTTAGAATTTTGAAGAACGGGAGGCACTTGTCCCCCATCCTAGAGACGAATATGCTCAAAGAAACTATTCGTCCAGTCAGTACCTGAACATCTTTCAAACATCGCGGTGAGGGCATTTGGATAATGGCTTCAATCTTTTCTGGGTTTGCTTGAGTAATCATGAATCCCAAGAATTTACCAGATGGCACACCAAAGACGTATTTTTCAGGGTTCAGCTTCATCTGAAACTTGGTGAGGGTCTGAAAAACTTCTTTGAGATTTTCCACATGCTCAGTGGCCATTTTACTCTTGACCACCATATTGTCCACATAGGCCTCAACCGATCGACCAATCTGTTCTTTAAAGACTTCCATTACGAGCTGCTGGTATGTGGTCTAGCAGTTTCTCTATTTCTTTCTTGATCACTTCTTGCCTCTCCTTGTTGTGCCATCGCTTCTTCTGTCTGATTGGCTTGCAGTCTTTTTGGATACCGAGAGAATGCGAAGTGACCGATCGAGAGATTCCAGGCATGTCGCTCGGTACCCAGGCGAAGAATGATTTGTTTTCTACCAAGCAATCCATGATGTCCTTGACCAGATCCTTCGTAAGCCTGGAACCTAGATTTGTGAATTTGGATCGGCCTGCTTCATCCAATACGACCTGCTGCGTTTCTTCCATAGGGTTCATCCGCTCGGTTTCTTCGTCAGCTCTCACATCTAGAGAGCTTGTTAAGACGACCGCTTCATCGAGCGTCCTTGTTTCTGCCAAGTAGCATTCCCTAGCGATTCTCTGTTGACTCCTAACTTCGCCGATACCATGGGGAGTCGGGAATTTCATTGCTTGATAGTAAGTTGAGACGACTGCCCCGAGGGCGTTTTGAGTGGCTCTTCCAATTATTGCATTATAAGCTCCTCCAAATTCTACTACCAGGAATTCGACGCTTTTTTCTATTTGACATGGTTTTTGTCCGAACTTCACGTTCAAGATGATTCGGGCGAACGGATAAGCTAATGCTCCTGTAACTTCTTTAATGGGTCCCTCTATTGGTAATAGTCGATCCTCCGGTATCTCCATCTGCTTAAATGAATCATAATAAAGTAGGTCGACCGAGCTGCCTGTGTCGATCATCACTCGTTTCACTTCATTGCCATCCATGTTTAAGTTGACTACCAACGCATCATCGTGTGGATAGCTAATCCCATCCAGGTCTGACTCGTCGAACGAGATCACCTCATCGTTTTGCCTCTTTTTCTTTACCGACAGATCCTGCCTGGCATGTCTCTTCCTACCTTTTGCGGTCGACCTTTCAGCTGCACTACCCCAGAAATCATGTTGACGACCCTAACAGATCGGTCATTTTGTCGTTTGGCATTTCTATTATCTCTTGCCCTGGACTGCGCCCTCGTGTTACGTCGATCGTCAGTATTCTTACTCTGCCTCTCCTCACCGTTACTGTCTCTTTGCCTCCAAAGTCGTCGCCAGTTGTCGGGCCGATCGGTTTTGCCCCTTTACCTCGATCAACATTCTCTAGAACTTCAGCTGAATAGCAATCGGCCGTCGTACCCACCTGCCGTGCGGGGGTCTGCTGCTGCTTTAGTTGAGGTCGTAGGATTTGGCAAATCAATAGATCGGGCGCTTCCTCTATCCATCTTCGGGTGAGGGAGGTTGGTTGCGGCACAGGTGGATTTATGTCCGGGGAACGCTGGGAATTATGGTGCGCATTAGCCTCAGCGTTGTCCCCCAAGGCTACACTCTGTTCTTCCTGATCTTGGTTGTAAAGCTGGGGTTGATCATTTGGATACGAAGATTGAGTGTGGGATTCATGATGCGGTGGCGGAAGGGTGACGGGTAACTGCAAACCCATCCGTTGCATCGCAAGTGTCGTGACGGCGGCTATATCAGGATTGGCTGCTGCCGCCTGACTGATCTGAGTGATTCTGGAAGTGGTGCCCTGACGCTGGGCCCCACGGTGGGCGTCAACTGGTTCTGCCAGATTCCGCTGGGGCTGGACATTGTTATCTGGATCCATGACCTTGTAAGATTATTGCCGCTGAATACCTGCAAAACAAATATGGCACGCCGGGGGTTGTTTCCCAGAAGGCCCCTCCGACGCTCAAGTTAGTCTTATGGAGAAGGTTTTGGTCGCTGAAAACAAAGAAAAGTAAGGTTGTAGTCTCGTACCTGTATTATGGCGAAATAGTACCTTATATACGGGATAATTGTTAGGTTTAGGTCTTTATGTAGGTCCTGATGTTTGCATAAGAGATGATTACCTACGACTGGGCCGTCTGACTGAGCTTAAAATTGTGCCTTGTTTGGCCGACCCAACCAATTTCCTTTCCATATTCCTAATTTGATTAATGTTTAGTATGAGACTAATGGTACAATAGTTATTCCTAATTTGATTAATGATATTTTGATGATGATGTATGTATGTATGTATGCGGACGGAGATTGGGATGCAGGCATGCGAGCCCATGAAAGGCGACGTAGCGTCACTTCAATTCAATTCGGTTCAGACGAGAGAGAGAGAGAGAGTAGAGAGGGAGAGAGACGTACAAGTTACAAGATAATGTCATCTGGCGACCCCAACTGCTACACGTAGATGCCGTAAGCACGTCACTCATCCTTTTATTTCAGTTTTAATTCATTATTACTCTAAATCCACTTCCCTCCCCATCGGAGGTACACACACACAAAATTCAGAGGCTTCACGTTTTCCAAAGCCGCGTTCTTTTTTTTTTCTGTAATCATCCGCCCTCCCTCTGTGTCTATATATAGATATTTATAACGAGATAGGGTCACTTTCTGTAATTTCGAAGGTTACGGTTTTTTAGATTGGGGATTATGGAATTTCTGAGATGATCTGAGGTAAATTTCAATCTTTTATCTGGATTAGGGTTTTATTGATCTGTACTAATTACTCTTTGGTTTCTGAGAATCTTGGTGAATCTGGGAAGAGAAGGGTTTGTGCTATTAATTCTCCTAAGTGGGTCTTTCAAAGTGAATGGTTTGATTCTCAAGATACGCTTTTGCTTCGATTTTGTTCTCGTTGCCTATAATACTTTTTTTTGGGTTTTTGTTGTTTTTGTCGGTTTAATAGCTTTGTGTTGTTGAACAAACTATTTGGTATTTTGCATATTCCATCGGTTAAACAATGCATCTTTTAAACCTTAACAACTGAAGGATATGTTATTCCCTTTGGAGGTGCGATTTATTTTGTCTGGTCTTTTTCTGGATTTTGGGTTCTTGCAATGTGTTTTTACGACCAGTCCCTGTGATTAGTTATGCTTTCATGTTGTTTCTCAACTTAATGTGCTTTATTTGTCATATTGGTTCGTTTTAATAATGCGTCTCTAATCACTTTTTCCCGTGCTTGGATTTGGATGTATTATTGTTCAGTCAAGAAGATTAGTACTCTTTGCGCGTGACCCGTTCTCTTCTCCAATCCTCCACCCTCAGCTGCATTTATCCAAACCGTGAAGTGTCTATTTTACGTGTTTTCACTTGTATACTCAAATGGAGGTCAAGCTATGGAACGACAAGCGCGAGAGAGAAATGTATGAGAACTTCGCTGAGCTCTACGCTATTATCAAGGCTACTGAGAAGCTTGAAAAAGCCTACGTTCGGGATATTATTTCGTCTTCCGAGTATGAAACGGAATGCCAGAAGCTCATTGCCCATTTTAAAACTCTAGCTACAACGTTGAAAGATACCGTGCCTAGCATTGAGCGGTTTGCAGACACCTACAAAATGGAGTGTCCAGCTGCCATAAATCGCCTTGTGATCTCTGGGGTGCCGGCAACTGTGGAACATCGAGCTGCTGCAGCAGCCTCAGCCTCTACCTCAGCTGCCATTGTGGCAGAGTGTGTGCAGAACTTTATTACAGCAATGGATTCCTTGAAACTGAATATGAAGGCAGTGGATGAGGTGTATCCTTTGCTCTCAGACCTGTCAGCTTCACTTAACAAGTTGAGTATTTTGCCACCAGACTATGAGGGGAAGACTAAAATGAAAGAATGGATTTCAAAGCTGTCTAAGATGGGTGCGGCAGATGAGCTGACCGCTCAGCAGGTTCGACAACTTGGCTTTGATCTGGAGTCTTCGTACAATTCTTTTATGGCAGCATTGCCTAATACTGGCACTTGATTGCTCCGGGTATCAGTTGGTAAATATGGCAATATCTGCTGGCCTAGTTTTCTCATTTCTTTCCTTGTTTATTATCCCAACCTACTGAATGGAGTGATGAGTGGAAAGATATTGGTTATTCAGCAGCATATGCATTTTGTCAATGAAATGGTTTCAAGCTGGAGAATGACCGTTGAGATTATCTTCTTTGGTTGCATTCGGAGAACTGGATTGTAGTACTTTATTTGGTGTCTACGTATTCATTCATCTGCGTTTATGGCTTGTTAGATGGCCCCTTTTTTTTCGGTTCTTTAAGACATTCCTTATCAATGATTGTGTATTCCAATGTATAAACTCAGGCGGCACAAGTTTTTGTAAAATGCCTTGTAGTCTGGTACAGGGCTTCTGAAGTAGTGCGTTTACATGGATTGGTTAGGCCCATCACTGTACTTGATTAATGGTCGTCTAAAGTAGTTCTTGTCGTTCTGGTACTAAAAACAGGTTTTCAAACGGAGGAGGTTTCACCAATTCTGTTCCACATATTGAACTGTACGCATCTAGATGGTAAAAATAACCTATGGTGATTTTACTAGTCCATCAGTCCAGGGAACAAGGAGAAGCACCAGAAAGGCTCGTAAGCCATTGAGGCTTAATGATTATATATGATTCATAATAGGTCACGACTACTATATTGCTGAGTTGTAATTCCTTATAACAGAATTTTGTTAGAGATGCTTATATAAAACAATTGTAACTTGGTCTACGTAAAAGCTTCACCTGCTCCTCTATACTAAGATATTCATCACTACTTAAGACTACCACAATTAGTAGGATCAATTTCAACTAGTTGATCATTTGGAATGTCTACACAGAAATTAGATTTAACATATTCAACATGTTCATCCACATGTTCTCGTATTCATCCACTTGTTCACTCTACTTATCCATATGTTCACTATGTTCATCATCTTCATGATCACCAATATGTTCCTCTCCTTATAGGTAATATGTTAAGAGTAGGCAAAGTTGAGCCTAAATTGTGGGTGATCACCAATATGTTCCTCTCCTCCAGTTATAGGTAATATGTTAAGAGTAGGCAAAGTTGAGCCTAAATTGTGGGTTATATACACATCAACGCTCCCGTAGATTTTCACGAGATTTGCTAGCCTAATACAATTTTGTTTTAATTTAATAAGTCTTAGTGACTCTCTAAAATTGAAACATGGTACCCTATAGTATTCCTTATGAACTTTTCTGATATGCGTAAGTTCTAATTAATAACCTCGATAATCTGCAGGCGTACGAGTTGTTCGCGTAGCACCTAAGGTGTCAATCCCACGAGGAGGGATAATCTAATCATAAAATCTAAGGCCAAAACAATTCGCAGTAATTAAAAAATGTAACAAAACTAAGGCAAAAATTTAATTCAATCATGCAACTCAATGCCAAGAATCAATTACAAAAATATTAACAAAGTAGTAGTTGCAACTTGCAATACACACTCAAGAATCAATCTAAAGGAACTATCAATTGAGAGAAAGGGAAATTTTTACCTATCTTTAACGCTAACCTAATTGATTATGAATTATCGGATTATTGGTCATAGACAATCCTAAGGTTGATTATTTTCTCTCGAGTTATAACCATTATTCCTAAATTATAAACCCTAAGCAAATTATGAAAATTGCAATCTCTTAATTAATAATCTATCTAAAAACCCTAATTAGATCTGAAGTTATCCAATAAACTATCAAGAACCTATGTGAGATCTCTTTTCACACAATTACCGATTTGATTAATTTCTTGTTTTTATTAAATCACTTAACTCTCGTTAGCTCAATTTAATTATTTTTCATTCGATTTACCCTCTTAGTCTATCACCGAATTATGCAATCACATAAATTAATCACAATAAGTCCAAGAAACATAAAACAATAAGATTTTATCAAATAAAAGATTAAGGTGAGTATAGAATATCTCAACGTTACTTCGATGTTGGCTTCTTCTCCAATTCTCTCTTCCTTCTTCTCTTTCTCAATCTCTCAACAATTCTCTCTAGGTTTCCTATCTAAAGTGGCTGATGCAAAAGCCCTTTTCATCTTCTTTGTCTTATTCTTTATATATCTTTTATGTTTTGGACAGCCCTAGGGTTTTTCTGGGGTTCAAAAGGTCCAAAAACTCCCTCGAAACTTGACGTTTTTGAGTGTCTGCGCATCTGTCCGATGCAAGCCATGACCATGGCCCTGCAGGCCACGATTGTGGGCCACATCTGAGCCTTCTGTCACGATCATGGCAATCAGGCCACAATCGTGGGCTGTGTCTTGGGCTTTTGTCACGATTGTGGCATATAAGCCATGATTATGGCCTGTTGTGCCACGATCGTGGGCCGTTGTTTCGGCCCGAGTCTCCTCGAAACTTCTCCATTTTTTGATGTTGACCCTGAAACACTAACAAACAAATCAAGGTACCTCAAAGATATAATAATTACGCTCAAATACTTGTACTAACCTATAAAAACACTTAAACACAATTAATTAACAAACTAACACAATTCTAACCTAAACACATATTAAAAGATTAAGTTAACACTTAAATACATATCAAACTAGGCCCTAAAACATGATGCAATTCACACTTATCAACATCCCCACACTTAAAAGTTTGCTTGTCCTCAAGCAAATAAAACAACAACAAAAAAATCACACAACACATAATGCAGTAATGAGATAATGACTTCAACTTCATGAAATAAATTTAATTTTAAACATAATCATTCAAGTCATTTCAAATCATTAACATGCAAAATCTGCGTCTTAGGGCTTTAAACTACATATACATATTAGTCCAGACTCAAGTGTTAAATTATTTACCCTTTTTAGTTGCACACATACATTTATAATTCTTTGGTCATTCAGACTCTATAACTATTCTTAAGTACATTTTTATGAAAAGTCAAACTATTATAGGTTCGAAAGGTTTTTATTCGAAAACACTTTTTTTATTTACTTTTTGTGAACATGGACTTAGTCCTTTTACATAGAGGCAAACACTGCTAATGAATGTCGATCCGATTACTCAACTAAGTCGTGTTTTTTATTAATCAGCTTAGTTGGAACGTCATTATAGCCTTTTTACTCGAAGACACACATTTGTGATGCGTATCGATCTGGTTACTCAGCTATAACAGGTTCTTAACTGGCTACTAGCTTTATTTATAACTGAAGGCCAGTAGAATAGCTATTTATTTTAAAATTAACAAATATAATTTTTTTATTACCTACCTTGTTGCTTTAGCTACTCGTTTCCATGAAAAATACTATCAAAGATGCTTAAGTCGAAAGGCCTCAAATTATAAATGAATGTGACAATTTAGAGGGTGACAATCTAACACTAAATCCTAAGTAAGCTATATATTTAGCCAAAGACCTCAATTCACTAATTTTGCGAGCTAATGATTCTTCACAACCTAATAGAATATGTTTAAAATTAAATAAATTTCAATCCATCTAAACCATTGACATATTCACACGATTCACAAAATGCAATCTAACAACTATAATATAATATGCAAAACTCACATTCAAATCAAAACACATAACCCTCCCCACACCTAAACAACACATTGTCCTCAATGTGAGAAGTAGACAAACAAACACATATGGGAAGAATAAACGTAAAATTAAAGTAAAACAAAAAGTAAGTAAAGACTAAAGGCAAAAAGAAAAGGGTTAGAACAAAGCCTCATGGTGATGGAGGCGGGGAAGGTGTTAAAGGTGGCAATTGGACGCCTTGAGCCTCAAAATAACAATGAATATGACGTATATCTCGGCTCTGACGTTGTTGAGTTCGGGTCATCTTCTTCATTCTTCTAAAGTTCTCCATAAGTGTATTTGTAATTACTTTGGTGTTTACGGAGATTGTATCAAGTACTCTCTTTCAGCCTGATTCTTCTGTTTCTTCTTCTTCCTTGGATTCCTCGCTAATTGAATCCTCTTCTTTTTGTTGTTGAGCACTTGAACTCGCTTAACTAGTCCTGCCCTTGACATGTGTCTTGACACTAATATCCCGAAGTTCCATATTATGAGATTTCAAGATTTCAGCTCGCTATAGACGATGATGGTTCATGAATTCAGGACGGTAAATTGTGAATCCGTTGCACTCAACTCCATAATAATTAGCTATGGTTGAAACCAAGTAACCCATTCCTAAGTTATTGCTCCTCTTCTTTCGAGCAATAACAATTGCGTTAAAGATGTGGGTGGTTGTGTAAACTGGAATGCTATGGTCCATACACCACAACATGAAAAGTTCTTTCGTCAAGCCCTTGTTGGTTTTCATTTTGTCAAAAATAGTTTGACACATGAATTTGTGGATCAACAAGTGTTTATGGCTCCTGATGATGTTGTTGTATGCATTCTTAGCGTCGAAACACTCTATTCCAGTTAGTTCAGTCCAGTAGGGGTTCACACAGAAATCATCTTGCTGATCCACTACAAATGACTAAGGGAAACCACAAATTTCATACAAAGTCTCATAATCAAGCCCATAAGGTTCTCCCCATAACCTAAACCACAATTCCTTAGGTTTGTTGGATTCGAATTAACAGGATGTAAAAAATTCTAAGGTAAGTTCTTCGTAAACTGGGAATTGAAATTGAATGAATTGTCCCTATTGAATTCTCTCTTCTAAACTTTCGACCTGGTTTCGCAATTCTAATCTATCTAAAGTTTCAAAATGAAAATACTTTGAAACCATAATTTTCTTACTACGAAGAGAATGAAAGCGGGTACCTTCCTTATCTGAGAAGATCGGGAAAGGTGCGCCATAATCAACTGCCCTGTTCCTTTTTCCTCGTCCCGAGACTTAGTTTCACCCTGCTGATTGATTGTGTCTTTCTGTTTGCTTGATGCGCAACATACTGGCTTGCAAGTTGGTAGAAGTTGGAAGAAATTTGAAAGTTTGAAATTTCGCTAGAGAGAAGTGAGTTTTTGGATGTTAAAGCTTAGAGAGATAAAAGTAAAAATGAAAGTGCGTAAAAAAGTGAAGTTAAATATATAGGTGATTGGAGGGTAAAATGGTAAAAATTGAAAATGACATTCACGTGTCCCTATTTTTACCCTGCCGCAAGCACGATCGTGGTCTGCTAGGCCATGATTGTGGCTTGCAATTTTTTCACCAAATTTTTAATTTTTCTCTTCTTTTGTCCTTCTCCACTTTTACGAAAGCACTTATTAACTCTTTATGGTCCTTTTACTTCTTTTTGCTTACTACCTCGATCATCAAATTCATGTCGAAGTCCTATGCCTTCTCGATTTTATTTGAAAACGAAATAACCTAACTATAAAATTCAACCTTCTAAAAATCAAGGGAAATAACATCAATTTAACAGTCCATGGGTTGCCTCCCATGCAGTGCTTGTTTTAACGTCGGTAGCTTGATGCTCAATCCTTGGAAACTCAATCGGGATCAATTATGAGAGGCTTGCTTCCACCTTTTTCTTTCAACATCGGATTTGTAGCCTGTAAGTAAGCTACAAATTGCAAAATAGTCAGAAGGACAATATTGATAACATTATGAAAACCAATTAAGCTCAATAATGTTCTTTTTTTGAGTGAACTGTCAATAAAACAGGGAATAACAAAACTCCCTGAATCTTCCATCGAATCCAACAGTTTGTCCTGTAAGAAGGTAAGTTACTCTCTTTCTTCCTTAATCACCTTCTTCTCCTTTGCTTCTTCCGCTTCATGAATAGAGACTTTCATAGCTTCTTCAAATTCAATGTCTGTTGTCATCTGTTCTTCGCCCTTTTATTCTTTAGAAGATTCGAACACATCAATTATCCTGAATGAGCTACTATCCTTCGGATTCTTTAATACATTATTCACGTTGAATGTCACTTGGTGATCATTAATCTTAAGGATAAGGTTCTTTTCATGAACATCTACCTAAGAATTTTTTAAGTTTGCATATGGTATATCAAGAACTGGTGAATAAAAGGGGGGGCATTCTTTTCTTCAATCTCTTTCTTCATCTCTTGGTCTTCAATATGGTGGGTTTGAGTTTGATCTCCTACTGGTCCTTCTGGCTCTCCCCCATTCTTAACTACAATAGCCTTATATTGCTCTCTTTACTGTATTTCTATATTACTTAGAGAGTCTTCCACACTTCTCTTACAAAATTCACAGGAAAGTTGTCTCACACGAATCTCTAAGTTGTGAATAGACAAGGCACGATTTTCTATTACTTGCTCAATTTTCTCTTTTGGCCCTCTTCCATGTCCGTGAGCTTATATAGAATCTTGTCCAATTTAGAATCCCATGAACTGGACTCATATTACTAATGTCTTAATAAGTCTTAACGTCCTAAATGAGCCCCAACATTATTGGACCAATCGAAATTAGGGTAGTTCTGCCACCCCGGAGTGTTCATGTTCTAATAAGGATCGTTACTTCCCTAACCATACTGTGCCTCATTGTAATTGGAAAAAGTTCCTTGCTCCCTATAATATTTTTCTTCCATCATTGTTCTTTCCATTTCTTCTTGGCATCTAGCTCTTCAGATGTCTCATTTCTCATTCTAAGATGTCTTGTTGTGTCTCTACTTTACGCCTTAAACTTCTTTCTCTATTTTTTCCTTTTCCTTCTTAAAAAAAGATAGTGAAAATCCTTAAACTAAAGAACTAAACTAATCGCCTCCTAGAAACGATGGTAAAAACTTGATCATGGTTTTTCGATTTGTATAAGTTCTAATGATTAACCTTGATAATCCGCAAGTGCACGGGTCTTTTGTGTAGTACCTAAGGTGTTGATCCCACGAGGAGGGATAATCTAGTCCTAAATCTAAGGCCATCACAATTCGCAGAAATTCAAAAGATAGCAAAACTAAAACAAGAATTCAATTCAATCATGCAATTCAATCCAAGAATCAATTACGAAAATATTAACAATTTAACTATTGCAACACACTCAAGAATTAACCTACAGGAACTATCAATTGAGAGAAAGGAAAATTTTACCTATCTTTAACGCTAACTTAATCGATTATGACTTACTGGATTATTGATTCTAAACGATTCTAGGGTTGATTACTCTCTCTTGAGATATAACCATTGACCCTAAATTATAAACCCTAATCAGATTATGGAAAATTGCAATTTCACAATCAACAACCTATCAAAAACCCTAATTAGATTTGAAGTTTTCCAATAAACTATCGGGAACCTATATGAGATCTCTCTTCACATAATTACTGATTTGATTAATTTCTCATTCTTATTAAATCACCTAACTCTCGTTACCATAATTTAATTATTTTTCATTCGATTTACCCTCTTAGTTTATTACTGAATTATGCAATCACAATAAATCCAATAAACATAAAAACAATTAGATTTCATTAAATCAAAGATAAAAACCTAAAGGTGAGTTTAGAACATCTCAACATTCACAAATCCTATCATCAAACTGCTATTCCCAATTCTATACAATAATAAAAATAGAAAATAATGAGAAATACGATCTTGAATGGAGAGAGGAGGCAGCGATGTCGGGAAATTCTTGTTCTTAGAAGTACATCGATATCAACTTCTTCTTCACTTCTCTCTTCCTTCTTCTCTTTCTCAATCTCTCAATAATCCTCTCTAGGGTTTCTCTCAAAAGTGGCTGATGCAAGAAGCTCCTTCATCTTCTTTGTGTTATTTTTTATATCCCTTTTGTGATCTGGGCAACCTAAGGTTTTTCTGGTGTTCGAAAGGTCCAAAAAATCCCTCAAAACTTGACCTTTTTAGTATTTGCGTGTTTGCCCAACGCAAGCCACGATCGTGGCCCTGTATGCCACAATCGTAGGCCACATCTGAGCCTTCTGTCACGATCATGGCAAGCAGGACACAATTGTGGGCCATGTCTTAGGCTTCTGTCATGATAGTGGCATATGGGCCACGATCATGGGCTAACTCCAATGCTTTTGTTACAGGCCATGATCATGGGTGTTTTGGCCCTAGTGTCTCTAAAACTTCTCTGTTCTTCGATGTTAACCTTGAAACACTAACATACACATCAAGGTACCTTAAAAACATAATAATTAACCTCAAAGACTTGTACTAACCCATAAAACACTTCAAACATAAATAATTAGCAAACTAATACAATTCTAACCTAAAATTAATTGGTATAATTTGTATGAAAAATGCAACATTTATATTTTATAACCCTATTCAGCTCCCACACACAAACCACATGAAGCATATACCAATCCGAAGGAATCAATCATACAAATTATACCAATGAAATCCCAAGAGTGAACCTTCCAAGCCAATCTCTACCTTAAATTCAACATGCTCAAATAACACAACCATTACAACTCTAGGAAGATGCATAAACCAAAAACAACCTTCCAACATATATGCAATTCCTCCTTGATACATTTATTGTAAACTTTTTTTCTGTTTTCTTTTTCTGCTCTTTTCTTTTCATTTTTTCTCTTTTTCTTTTCCTTAAAAAATTAAAATAAACTACATCAGCATGGGAATTTCAATGATAAGACATAAACTAAAATCCCAACATTATAACCAACCCCCATATATGTACACCCCCACGCTTAGAATTTTGTACATCCACAAACTCAATAGTCACCAATGTTCCACTAGCTTTATGACTTGGTTAGGATATTTGGTTAAGTTTAAAAGCATAAAATGTGGGTTATACAAAAAGAAAGGCTAAAGCTCAAAAGGTTTATCAATGGAAAAATCATGTCAATAGAATAGGTTATTTGGCTGATGTAGCTTATAACAAACAAAGAATGCCTAATCATATTCATGTTAATGCATATGAAAAATGTGGTCTTGTGTTGGATCCCATTTCCGAAACCCAACTACTTATACAGATTCCTTATAATGTTGGAAACCCGTTACCGGATGTCCAACCTCTTGCACAAAATATCAAACT
>JANKOE010000002.1:56373256-56397687 GCA_026284465.1 Erythroxylum citrifolium | reverse complement strand
ATGCTGTATATTGTTGCTTAGAATGCCATAGACCATTCTTGTGAAGCTAGCCTTGTATTACCTAGCCTCACAAGCATAGTAGTATGTTTATATCTCACTGAGTCGCGTTGTAGACTCACACCTCACTATCACCATTTTAGGGGATTAGCAGATCAGACAAGAGAGAAATCCAAGCCTTTTGAGACTCGCTTGGATAATCAGACAAGTAATGTCTTGTTTTTTTTGACATGATGTAAATTTCAGATACTTCTAGACGCTCCATGGTTTGTCATAATCATATGTACATATAACATGTATGGTTTTGCTATGTTATTGAGAATGATGTTGGTTGACGATAAGTAGTTGTTTTATGTGAGAATTATAAATTCAGACCCTTGCTTCTTACAACCAATTAAGCAGGTATAAGGATTAATCAGACAAACGAATAGGTCATGTCGGTTTTCCAGTAGAATTTAGAAAAGTTGGGCTTACTACGGGTTTTGGTGGCATTAAGCTTACCCATTTCCTAGTGCCAACACGGCCCAAGAAGGCAGGTCGTGTCACTTCGCCTAGTTGATAGTGATGAGAAGGCAAAAAGAGATTTTTTATGAAGCCATAGAGAGGGAAAAGGAAGTAATATAGGCCTTCTTTGTACATAACTTATCTTGCAATTATCAATGAGAGATGAGAAAGATAACTTTACTATTTGTTTTTTACAATTGGGGCATTTTTTAATCCTAGTGTCTATTTTAGACCAAGTTTTACAAAGAAAATTGAAGTTAATAAGGGAATTTTATTAACTATTGCAGCAATTGTTGCCCATGAGATGATGCAAGATCTTGTAAGCTCACAAATGGAGATTTATAAGGATGCTTTTGGTGATTTTGGGATGCCAATTGTTATTCGTCATAGAGACAAATTTAATCCAAGTAATTTTTTTTCACTTTTGTTACTTGATAAAAATTAATCATCACTTTATTTTGTTTACAATACGACTTTTGTTTTCTGATGTATGTAAGTTCTAATTAATAACCTCGATAATCTGCAAGTGTACGAGTAGTTCGCATAGTACCTAAGGTGTCAAGTCCACTAGTAGGGATAATTTAATCCTAAAATCTAAGGCCAAAACAATTTGTAGTAATTCAAAGTGTAACAAAACTAAGGCAAGAATTTAATTTAATCATGCAACTCAATTCCAAGAATCAACTACAAAAATATTAACAAAGTAGAAATTGCAACACACACTCAATAATCAACCTGAAGGAACTATCAATTGAGAGAAAAGGGGAATTTTTATCTATCTTTAACGCTAACCTAATTGATTATGAATTATCAAATTATTGGTCCTAGACAATCCTAGGGTTGATTATTCTCTCTCAAGTTATAACCATTAACCCTAAATTATAAACCCTAATCAGATTATAGAAAATTGCAATCTCTCAATTAACAATCAATCCAAAACCTTAATTAGATCTGATGTTGTCCAATAAACTATCGGGAATCTATGTGAGATCTCTCTTCATACAATTACCGATATGATTAATTTCTTGTTCTTATTAAATTACCTAACTCTCATTAGCCCAATTTAATTATTTTTCATTCAGTTCACCCTCTCAGTCTATTACTAAATTATGCAATCACAGAAATTAATCACAATAAATCCAATAAACATAAACAATCAGATTTTATTAAATCAAAGATTAAAAAAAACAAAGGTGAGTCTAGAATATTTCAACATTCACAATCCTATCATCAAACCGCCATTCCCAATTCTATACAATAATAAAAATGGAAAATAACAGGAAATATGATTTTAAACGGAGATGGGAGGCAGCGATGTCGGAAACTCCAAATTCGTGAAGTACTTCGATGTCAGCTTCTTCTCCACTTCTCTCTTCCTTCTTCTCTTTCTTAATCTCTCAATAATTCTCTCTAGGGTTTCTCTTCAAAGTGGTCGATGCAAAAGCTCCTTAATCTTCTTTGTCTTATAATTCATATACCTTTTATGTTCTAAGCAGCTCTAGGGTTTTCTGGGGGTTCTAAAGGTCCAAAAACTCCCTCAAAACTTGACGTTTTTAAGTGTCTGTGTGCTTGCCCAATGTAGATGAGTCTAGAATATCTCAACATTCACAATCCTATCATCAAATTGCTATTCCCAATTCTATACAATAATAAAATGGAAAATAATAGAAAATGCAATTCTAAAAGGAGACAGGAGGCAACGACATCAGAAACGTTAAATCCAGGAAGTACTTCGATGTCAACTTCTTCTCCACTTCTCTCTTCCTTCTTATCTTCCTCAATCTCTCAACAATTCTCTCTAGGGTTTCTCTTTAAAGTGGCTGATGCAAAAGCTCCTTTATCTTCTTTGTTTTATTCTGTATATACCTTTTTGTGTTCTAAGTAGTTCTAGGATTTTTTCGGGGTTCAAAAGGTCCAAAAATTCCCTCGAAACTTGATATTTTTGAGTGTCTGCACGTCTGCCCGACGTAAGCCAGGATTGGGGCCCTGCAGGTCACAATTATGGGCCACATCTAAGCCTTCTGTCACGATCGTGGCAATTAAGCCATGATTGTGGGTCGTTTCTTCAACTTCTATCATGATCGTGGCATATGGGCCATGATCATGGGCTGACTCCAGTGCTTCTGTCATGATCGTGGCCTATTATGCCACAATCATGGTTCATTGTTTCGGCCCGAGTTTGTCCAAAACTTCTCCTTTCTTTAATTTTGACCCTGAAGCACTAACAAACACATCAAGATACCTCAATGACATAATAATTAAGTCCAAAGACTTGACTAACCTATAGAAACACTTAAACACAATTAATTAATAAACTAACACAATTCTAACCTAAACACATACTAAATGATTAAGTTAACACTTAATTACATATGAAATTAAGCCCTAAAACATGATGCAATTCACATTTATAAACATCCCCACACTTAAATGTTTGCTTGTCCTTAAGTAAACAAAACAACAAACACAAAGAAATTCACACAGCACACAATGCAGTAATGAGACAATGGCTTCAACTTCATGAAATAAACTTAATTTTAAACACAATCACTCGAGTCATTTCAAATCATTAACGTGTAAAATCAGTGTCTTGGGGCTTTGAACTACATATACATATTAATCCAAACTCAAGAGTTAAATTGTTTATCCTTTTCAATTGCACGCATACAATAATAATTCTTTGTTCATTCAAACTTTGTAACTACTCCTAAGTACGTTTTCATGAAAATTCAAACTGTTACAAGTTTGGTAGGTTTTTATTCAAAAACACTCATTTTTTTATTTACTTTTTGTGAACATGGATTTAGTATTTTTACGCGGAGTCAAACATTGGTAATGAATGTCGATCTGATTACTTAACTAAGTCATGGTTTTTATTAAGCTGCTTAGTTGGAATGTCATTATAACCCTTTTACTTAAAGGCACATATGTATGATGCGCATCGATTCGGTTACTTAATTATATCACGTTCTCAACTGGCTACTAATTTATTCATAACCCGAAGGCCAACAAAATAGTTATTTATTTTAAAATTAACAAACAAAATTTTTTAATTGCCTACCTTGTTGCTACTCGTTTCTATGAAAAAATACTAGCAAAGCTACTTAAATCGAAAGACCACAAATTATGAATGAATGTAGCAATTTAAAGAGCTACAACTTAACACTAAATCCTAATTAAGCTCCATATTTAGCGAAAGAATCCAATTCACTAATTTTGCGAGCTAATGATTCTTCACAACCTAACAGACTATGTTCAAAATTAAATCAATTTCAATCCATCTAAGCCATTGACACATTCTCAAAATGCAACCTAACAAACTATCATTTAATATGCAAAATTCACATTCAAAGAAAAACACATAACCCTCTCCACACTTGAATAACATGTTGTCCTCAACATGAGAAAGGGATAAACAAACACATATGGAAAGAAGAAACATAAATTAAAGTAAAATAAAAATTAAGCCTAAATTTAAAAAAAATGGTTAGAACAAAGCCTCATGGTGATGGACGAGAGGATGGTATTGGAGATGGTAGTTGGACGCCTTGAGCCTTAAAGTAATGATGGATACGACGTATATCCCGACTCTGACTTCGTTATGTTCTAGCCATCTCCTTCATTCTTCTAAAGTTCTCCGCAAGTGTATCTGTAATTACCTTATTCTTTGCGGAGATCGTATCAAACGCTTTCGTCCAGCCTAGTTCTTCTGTTTTCTCTTCCTTCTCAGACTCTTCACTAGTCGAGTTCTCTTCTGCTTGCTGAGGTGGCGCTATACTTAAACTCTCTTGACTAGCCCTGATCTTCACATGCGTCTTTTGGCTGATATCATAGAGTTCCATGTTATGGGACTTAAGGATTTTAGCACGCCATAGATGATGATGATTTAGGAAGTCTGGGAGATAGACAGTTAAACCACTACAGTCCACATCATAGCAATGGCAAAAACTAAGTACCTCATACATAAATTGTTGTTCCACTTATACAGAGTTGTAATAATAGCATTCAGAACATGTGTGGAGGTGCACACTAGAATGCTATGATCTATGCACTATAACATGAAAAGTTCCTTTGTTGAACACTTGTTAGTTTCTGATTTATCAAAACCAGTTGACACATGAATTTGTGTAATTACAAGTGCTCATGGATCCTTATGATGTTGTTGTGGGCATTTCTGGAATCGAATCGCTCTAACCCAATGAGCTCGTTCCAATAATGAGAAGCATGAAAATCATCGTGTTGATTGATAATGGAAGACTCAAGGAAGTCACACATATCACACATGATTTCGATGTTTAGCTCATAGGCTCGTCCCCGTAACCTAAACCACATTTCTTTAGGGTTACTAGGTTCGTAGAAAAGGGAAGTAAAGAATTCTAGAGCGAGCTTTAGATAAACAGGAAATTGGAAACGCTTGAATTTTACCCACTGAGTTCTTTATGCTAAGATCTCTACCCTATCTCGCAGTTTTAGCCTATCAAGCATATCAAAATCAGGACTACAATTTGTTTAGCATTAAGGGATTGGAAATGAATACCTTCCTCCTTTATGTAAATCGGGAAGGGTGCTCCGAAGTTTGCTACCCTATTCCTTCGCCCTTGCCCTGAGGCTTGGTTTCGTCTTGATGATTGATCACGCTTTGTTGATTGCTTAATGCGCGACATACTAGCTTACAAGTAGGTAGAAGTTGGAAGAGACTGGAAGTTTAAAATTTTGGTAGAGAGAAGTGAAGTGTCTGAAGGTTCTAAACTTAGAGAGATAAAGTTAAAATAAAAGTGAGTGAAAAAATGAAGTAAGAAATGAATATATAGGTGAATGGAGGGTTAAATGGTAAAAATTAAAACTAAAATTTGAATGCCCCTTTTTACCCTACTGCAGGCCACAATCGTTGCCTGCAATTCTTTTCACCGATTTTTAATTTTTCTCTTCATTTATCCTTCTCCACTTTTCTTAAATCACTTCTTAACTCTTTATGACCCTTTCACCTCTTTTTGGTTACTTCCTTGATCATATAACTCATGTTGAAGTCCTATGCCTTCTTGACCTTATTTGGAAACGAATTAACCTAATCATGGAACTCAAACTATCTAAAATCAAAGGAAATAATTATGGAATTAACAATCCATGGGTTACCTCCCATACAACGCTTCTTTCAATGTTGGTAACTCGACGTTCTATCCTTGGAAACTCAACCGGAATCAATTATGATCGGCTTGCTTCCACCTTTTTCTTTCAAAATTGGTTTTCTAGCCTATAAGTAATCTATAAATTTCAAAATAATCAGAAGGAAAATATTGATAACATTAAGAAAACCAATTGAGCTCAATAATATTCTTTTCTTGAGTGAACTGTCAACCAAACAGGGAATAACAAAACTCCCTGAAACTTCCATCGAATCCAATAGTTTGTCCTATAAGAAGGTGAGTTGCTCTTTTTCTTCCTTAATCACCTTCATCTCATCTACTTCTTTCGCTTCACGAACAGAGACTTTTATAACTTCTTCAAACTCAATGTCTGTTGTCATCTGTTCTTTGTCATTTTGTTATTTAGAAGATTCGAACAAATCAATTATCCTAAATGACCTACTCTCCTTTAGATCTTTAATACATCATTCATATTGAATATCACTTGGTCATCATTAATCTGAAGGATAAGGTTCTTTTCATGGACATCTACCAAAGATTTTTTGATGTTTGCAGATGGTATATCAAGAACTCGCGAATAATAGGGAGGGTTGGCATTCTTTTCTTCATCTCTTGGTCTTTAATAAGGTTCGGTTTGGTTTTCCACTAATCCTTTTGGCTCTCCCCCATTCTTAGGTGCGATAGCCTCATATTGCTCTCTTTGATGTATTTCTATATTACTTAGAGAGTCTTCCACACTTCTCTTACAAAATTCACGGAAAGCTGTCTCACTCGAATCTCTAGGTTGTGAATAGACAAGGTATGATTTTCCGTTACTTGCTCAATTTGCTCTTCTAGTTTCTTCTGGCCCTCTTCCATGTCCGTGAACTTATCCAGGATCTTGTCCAATTTAGAATCCTATGAACTTCATCTTGCTAAAGTCCTAATAGGTCTTGACGTCCTAAATGAGTCCCTATATTGTTGGATTAATAGAAATCGGGGTGATTCTGCCACCCCAGAGCGTACATGTTCTAATAAGGATCGTTACTTCCTTAACCACATTGTGCCTCATTGTAATTTGCAAAAGTTCCTTGCTCCCTATAATATCTATCTTCCATTATTATTCTTTCCATTTCTTCTTGGCATCTAACTCTTCAGATGTCTCATTTCTCAATCTAAGATGTCTTGCTGTGTCTCTACTTTTTGCCCCAGACTTCTTTTTTTAAAAAACAAAAGATAGTGAAAAGCCTTAGACTAAAGAACTAAACTAATTGCCTTCTCAGCAATGGCGCCAAAAACTTGATCGTGGTTTTCCGATGTGTGTAAGTTCTAATTAATAACCTCGATAATCCGTAAGTGTACGGGTCATTCGCGTAGTACCTAAGGTGTCAATCCCACAAGGAGGGATAATCTAATCCTAAAATCTAAGGCCAAAACAATTCACAGTAATTCAAAATGTAACAAAACTAAGGCAGGAATTTAATTCAATCATGCAACTCAATTCCAAGAATCAATTACGAAAATATTAACAAAGTAGTAGTTGCATCACACACTCAAGAATTAACCTAAATGAACTATCAATTGAGAGAAAGAGGAATTTTTACCTATCTTTAACGCTAACCTAATTGATTATGAATTATCGAATTATTGGTCCTAGACGATCCTAGGGTTGATTATTCTTTCTTGAGTTATAACCATTAACTCTAAATTATAATCTCTAATCAGATTATGAAAAATTGCAATCTCTTAATTTACAATCTATCTAAAACCCTAATTAGATCTGAAGTTTTCCAATAAACTATCGGGAACCTATGTGAGATTTCTTTCACACAATTACCAATTTGATTAATTTCTCGTTCTTATTAAATCACCTAACTCTCGTTATCCCAATTTAATTATTTTTCATTTGATTCACTCTCTCAGTCTATTACCGAATTATGCAATCACAAAAATCAATCACAATAAATCCAATAAACATAAAACAATTAGATTTTATTAAATCAAAGATAAAAAACCAGAAGGTGAGTATAGAATATCTCAACATTCACAATCCTATCATCAAACTGCTATTCCCAGTTTTATACAATAATAAAAATGGAAAATAATAGGAAATATGATTCTAAATGGAGACAGGAGGTAGCCACATCGGGAAAATCTAAATCCGGGAAGTACATTGATGTCGGGTTCTTCTCCACTTCTCTCTTCCTTCTTCTCTTTCTCAATCTCTCAACAATTATCTCTAGGGTTTTTCTCCAAAGTGGCAGATGCAAAAGCCTTTTTCATCTTCTTTTTCTTATTCTTTATATATCTTTTATGTTCTGGGTAGCCATATGGGGTTTTTCTAGGGTCCGAAAGGTTTAAAAACTCCCTCAAAACTTGATGTTTATGAGTGTTTGCACATCTGCCTGATGTAGGCCACAATCGTGGGCTACATCTGAGCCTTCTGTCACGATCGTGGCAATCAGGCCATGATCGTAGGCCGTGTCCGAGGCTTCTGTCACGATAGGTTGACTCCAGTGCTTTTATCACAATCTTTGCCTATTGTGCCACGTTCGTGGGTCGTTGTTTCAGCCTGAGTGTCTACAAAACTTCTCCCTTCTTCGATGTTGACCTTGAAACACTAACAAATACGTCAAGGTACCTCAAAGACATAATAATTAAGTTCAAAGACTTGTAATAACCCATAAAAACACTTAAACACAATTAATTAACAAACTAACATAATTCTAACATAAACATATACTAAATGATTAAGTTAACACTTAAATACATATCAAACTAAGGCCTAAAACATGATGCAATTCACATTTATCAACCAACATGTTCCTCTCCTCCAGTTCTAGGTAATATGTTAAGAGTAGACAAAGTTGTGCCTAAATTGTGGGTTATATACACATCAACGCTCCTATGGATTTTCACAAGGTTTGCTAGCCTAATACAACTTTGTTTTAATTTAATAAGTCTTAGTGATTCTCTAAAATTGAAACATGGTACCTTATAGTATTCCTTAGAAATTTATGGTACCCTCAATCCTTCTCTATCTCATATAATTGCTTATTTCTAACATAATCAAGGTCAATTTTTTAAATGTAGCAATATCTCCATCAATATATTTGAATTCAAGTTCTAACATGAACTTTCTACAATAAAAATTCCCTATACTTCCTTATTGAGCCATTGTAGTTTGCAGCCATTAGAGAACGTTTAAAACTACATAAAACTCACAAAACATCATAACATTATCTAAAAATTTGTAGTAAAATATATAAACACATTAACAACTCTTCCAAACATAATACAACTCTAATATTTCATTCATGAGATGATAAAGTCGTTTTACTCTTTAATATCAAGTAATTCATAAAAAAGTTAATAATTATCCACTGACTAAACTAGGAATAATGGGGAATTTGTCATTTTGATTTAATAATACTAACTTAACCTGAGTTTACTATTAAATATATCATATTATATAAGAGACATTAATGCACCAAAAGAGTTTGCATGTGAATCTCATATAAGTATAGTAATAAAATAAATTCTTTGTTTTCTACATAAAATGTTTTATAACTTAGAGAGTGATCAATTTCTCTAACTACTTTGCACAATTTGTTAATGATAAGTCATCATCAAGGCTATTGATTATACATCTCTATGCTTCAAGGTTAGATGTTAGATTCTAAAATTTAGATTAGTTCATTTTCTGTATATGATTAGTCTGTGCAGAATAAGATTTTTCATTAACTAACAATATTGAAGGGCTCAATTAGTGGGTAATTCATATGCTTATATAAATGTTCATATTCTTTTAAAATTATATAATAATGTTACGTATATTTTGGCAATCCCTGACAAAGGATTAGATAATGGATCCAAGCAAGGGACATTTTCAGTTATATTGTTGAGCCAATTGATTCTCATAAACCTGTATAAATTTATTATGAATCATCTCTGAAATAATGTTATAACATGGAATTTTTCGGTCAAAAAATTGTAAAAAAAAACCCTGGATGATGGTAATTAAATACTATTGAATTTGGAATAACCCATGACTCTTAAGTAAGTAGAATATTTCTTCAAATACTAGTAACCTTTCTTCAAAGATGAGTATCAATTTCAATCATTCAATGCATCATGTAATAATCCTAAAACCTTCCATGATCGGTGGATGACCCAATTGGAAGATAATTTAGGATTAGGAAAAGATATCACAAAATCTCAGTGACAAACGACATATGCACTCCACAACCATAGATACATAAATTATGCTCTCAACGTTTAGCAAGATCCTCTACATGTTATTGTTTTATGGCAGAGAGTAGTAGTTGAAGACCAAGTATGGAGTTCCTTTCTTGTCCATGATTCCTTCTCTTATTCATGTCGCATCTCTTGAAACTACCACTAAAAATGCCCCTCCCAATTGGAGACTTTGAGTTTTCTACTACAAGTTCTATATCAATATTTTTGGTTCTTCGACTACAGTACTAAAAAGGAAAAGATAAAAGCCAGTGTTATTTTACATGAAAGGTAAACTTATCCCAATCCTAAGTCAATTGTTTATGAATATTTTATCCCCACTTAAATTACTCAAATAAAAAATTTAATTAGATATGGAGTACAGGGTGGTAGTTCCCATTTTCGTGTGCCACCTCATCCATCCATGGATGAATGAAGAGGGTACAAGGTAGCACATGAAAATGTAGCGATATGTTCCAAGTTCTCTTATATGAAAATTTCGGCTAACTTTTGAAACATAACTCCCATTTGCAAAGAAGAACTATATTTCATGATGACCGGAACGGAACAGGGAAACTTTCTCCATAGTAGCATTGTCATCTCTTAAAGAAATTGAACAGAACTGATATTAGCAGGAACTCTTATTATTATATTTTTCCTTTTTCGAGGAAGCAGAAACATGCATCCAAGGTTAGAACAAGTTCAAACTCTTCTTCCTACAAGAGGGCCAAAATTGATGGTAAGAGGGGTAGAATGAGCAAGACCACAAGGGCACAACCCGCAATAATGGCAATGCACGTCCACTTCCTAGAGCTCTTCTGATATTCCCTTGCTTCCTGAAGATTCTCAGTCCCTCTCCGCACGAAAGAGCTGGCGTGAGCGACGTGACTCTCAATGTCATTCAGTTGATGTCCCTGAGCTTCCACAAGAGCAGCCATGTCCAAGAACACTTGGTGGAGCTCAAGTAAGTTCTTCTCTATCTCCTTCACAGCATCATGCCTCTCTTGAATTTCTGATATGGTGTCAAGAATCTGACCTCTTCCCTGTTGCTGAATTGCCTTTTGCAGGAAACTTTCACTTTCACCACTTGATATCAATGTCTCAATTGTGTCCTCGTTTGCCTTCTCACCTGTGATTGTGAAATACCTGCGCTCCACAGTTTCCTTGTACTCTTCATTCATTTTAGCTCTGAAGTTCTGGAAGTCATCCATTTGATCCTTAAGTTTCTTTCCCAATCCACAAACCACAGAGGTCCTGGTTCGGTCTGCAGATGAACCTGGACCGCAACCGGGTACATTTCTACAAGCTGCATTTGATTTTTCTAATGCTTCAATCTTTCCCTTTATGAGTTTAACTCGTTTCAGGACTTGCTGAACATCTGAGTCCATTCGAGCGCGGAGATCTTTCATAGTCTTGGCATTGTGCACTATCTTGCTCTCTTCATTTGCTTCTTGCAAGCTTTTGTATAACCTCTCAACGGTTCTCATATCTTCCTTTACGTTTTCAACATCTTCAAAGAACTTATCGAGATTCATAGTATTTGTCCCGGCCTCCATATCATTGAAGTGCAGCTGTTGTCGGGGGTCATTGTACCTCCTGAACGAGCTCGAGAACAAATCATTCATCTTGGCTAGAGGTATTGATCTATCAGTAATTAATAAATTGACGAACTTGTTTGTGAACGAATGTAGACAAAATCTAACAGACCATAAGCATGCATAAGTACAGCATGTTTTCTTCAATAATTACTGTGTTCAAAAATTTTTGACGGGTTTGGTTGATCATCTTCCTCTTCATCATTTGCTTGCCAATGAGGAGGAAGAGAGAGTGGGTGAGAAAAGCAAAAGCTGTAACCAACAAAAATGGACGCACGAGTTTTCTTATTCTTGGACTTGACATGAGAGGTTTGAGAAAGCACAGAAATTAGGGCCAGCCAAACTCATCTAAATTGCCGTTCACAGGCATTCGTTATGATTAATAAACGGTTTTCCATTTTTCATTGCATACCAATAAAAATTTTGTTTAGTTGACTTTGTCTTCCTTTCGTTTCCTTCCAATAGCCACATTGTTTAAGCTATCCTTGGAGACATACGGCTCCCTATCATACTTCTAGTAAACTTAAGCCTGACTTTATTTTACTTACAATCTCTATCATCATTTTACATTTTGAAACTCCGAACCTTACGTACTGCTTAATTGGCTTCACGAATCGCTACAATTCACTTTTGCTTGAATAAATGTCATATTGTTATATTTTAATTTTAAAAGATAAATTATTAATAATAGTAAAAAAAAGTATACCGAAGATTGAAATCTCCTTTAGTCTAAAATTGAAAATTTTTAATTTAAAAAAATTAGTTATTTTATAATAAATGTTTTGTTTTGTTTTGTTAAAACAAGTTTATTTTATATATTGTGAATTTTATTTCTAATTATTTATTTTTAAAAATATTTGAAAATTTAGATTTATTTATTGTTAAATAATTCTCAGTTTAAAAATACTTTTATTTTTAAAATTCATTTCCTTCCATCCATGGATCTTTGACAATCAATTATGTGAATATATAATTAAGAAGAAACAAAGAAATGTCAAATCAAACACATATTATATAAAAGATCAAAAAAGAAAAGAGGCTAGAACCAAGCAAAATTTTGCGGTTTAAGCTATTGATTGGTAACTAGTCATACCATATTCATCTTGCATTACTTTTAATTGTATTTTAATAATCCAATCCAAAAGTGGAAAGTTTTTTTTACGAAAGCGATTAAGAAAAATAATATTTAAGCTCCAAGTAAAACAAATAGTGACCCTTAAAACAAGGGAAATACTTTAATCAATTTTGTAACGCCTTGGCAAGCATGACCGAGTGATAAAGTGAGAAACTAGAAATCTTTTTTTCCCCGTTCAAATCCAGGTGTCGCTTGATCAACAAAACAAATAAAAGATGCCAAACTTTTTCATAAATATTGTAATGAAAGGATCATAGGAGTTTGTCACTAAGTATTTGACCAAATAAGATTGTCCCGTTCCTATAAAACCTATCACTAAAATTTCCCTCGAAGAGGATAGGGCTAAGCGGAACGAAAAGGATATTTCATGAGATGGAAAATGAAAACTATTCGCCACCCACATGGTTTGTGAATAAATGATTGATAACAAGCGCGAAATATCCATCTTTCTGTGAGCGCTAGCTTGGAACAACTGATAAGATTACTCCTTTATACAAAAACATCACAAGTTCAAGTCTGGAACAACTGATAAGATTACTCCTTTATACGAAAACATCACAAGTTCAAGTCACAGAAACAATTTCTTCGTGAAATGCAAAAAGAAGACTAGGTATAATTGATATCCCTCTCCGACCTTCACAAAGTGAAGAACTTTATATCCTGGAGTTATTGTTTTTTAATAAGTTCTGAGTTCATCATGCTACGAAACTTGAGAATCACTACCCTATTTTTAGTTTTCCTTTCATACATGAAACTGAGCCCAATAAAGTTGAGATGTACAAGAGTAAACATCGATTAACGATAGGTATAACAGAACAAACATGGTAAACGAATTCCCTATTACTAAAGAGTAGGCACAACTTAATTACCTGTTTCCATTTCCTCCAGCTGACAGCAGTGAGCTCCTTAACATGAAGTACATAGCTTCAGCCAACAAACTCCACATGCTTGAGAATAATATTTCCCCCTAAATCACATCAGCCTCCATTATCTTTACCCAGAGTGAGAATCAGATACAGTATGCAAGTCAGCAAAATTATTGGTCTATTGACCACATTGTCCACTTCCTTACCCTCTACTTTCTATGTACAGATACCATCGATGCACAATGCAGTGTGGACGGAAATACAACGAAAGTTATCCTCGTACTACTTCAATTAACATTGGATGATTGAGCACATCTATCCATCAAATGATTGGACCAGATGTAGATGTGTTCATGGAAAAAGCTACAGGGTGATCCTTGTCAGCACCTTGATGATTACTTCCAACTGTCAACTTATCACTGATGTTTTCGCCTATTTTTCCACCCACCAGTGTCTCATTCCCTGCTTGTTTACTGTCATCATCAGCACACGAGTGTCTCTGCTGCCTCAGGTACCTCTCAGTAGCATCTTGAACCATCCGCATCATCGTGCTTCCATTGTCTGAACCGGGAGATAACTCTTCCTCTCTCTCTGGCTGAATGTTTAGGTCAATTTGGCCTTTGAAAGGAGATGTTGAGGATTTCACTATGTATGGATCATCATCAGACACGTCACTGATCAACCTTTTCTGGTTTGGACTACTACATCGAGTACTAGAAGACGGTGATGGGTCATCAACAAGTAATTTATCAGGTAGTAGTTGCTGCTGCACCTGCTGCTGCTCTTTCCTTGAAGTTTCCACTTCTTTCTCTGATTGCTTCTTTTCACGCTTCATCATAAGGGTTTTAAAACGGCGCTTCACTGTCAAGCAGACATTACAAGTGCATGTCTGCTTATGCTTGGGGCCCTTCCCACTGGGAGGCTGAATGCAGACAATGCAGGAGCAGCCAGGCCTATGCCTAGGGTGCTTTGTGGTGGCCTGAGATGGAGGGAGTACTTCACTCTCTCCTAAGAGTGCTATGTTGGCAAGAGTATCAAGCCCCTCCAGAGCTTCCATGTTATCTGTATCCTGCTTAGCAGCTTTCATTTTCTTGGAAGAATCTAGTTGTTCAACCATAGAACAATTGGAAATTCGCCAGTTGTGAGGGTTCAAGCATCACCATTTGAACATGAGATGTCATTTCAGAGTCATCAGTATATACAGCAACAATAGTAAAAGAGCAGTACATGAATATGATACTAGTACCATGCTCAATAATAAGCTTATCTGCTTCTCTCGAATATGTTACTAGCATATTCTGAATATAGCAATAAGACGATGATTATTTGTCCCAAGCAATTTATACCTAGGTTACACGATCGTAGGAGAACTTCAAGTTGTTCTGACGTCAATTCTTGAGGTGCTGAACAGGATGACCTGGAAGCAGAAAAACAGATATTAGTAATTCACTAGGATCACAACCGAGGTAAATAATACAAACGTGGAACTGATGCATGTATTTGTCTGCTGAAAGGGATCGATGTAAGCTCACTTCAGTGCTTGTTACATTGGAAGAATAACCAAAATAAAAGCAAACAAGAAATATTCAATCTGCAAACAACATTCTAACTCCTTTCCTGATAGAAAGGATACCATGGTCAAAATTTCTTTACAGATCTCTACCATAAGAAATAGTGTAATGTTGTGGATTACCACAATGATAATTTCACCTCCAAATGTCTAAGCTTCCAATCTACTAAGAGGATGCGATTTTCATCCCATCTAGCACTTTATATTGCAGGGTCTAAGGCTACAATCCAGATGTTAAAGCCTAAGATATGTAGATAGGGAAATGACCACGAGAGGGAAATTAAATGAATGCTCGTACCTTTCTGAATCCCAAGTGTTATCAGAACATGTCCATTTGAAGGGAAGCAGAGCATTGACAGGCAATTTACGCCACTTTAAGCAATCTTCACAGTGAACCCATTGAACCTTTTGACTGACAAGAGAAAGAAAGCATTAGAATTTTCTCCCCTAAACGATAGAATGGGACTGAAGCATATATCAACACAAAAAACCTAAAAGCAAAAGATCCAAAGAATGGAAATATTTATTTCAGAATGCAAGGAAATTAAGGTGTTCTACTGATTGAATGGGATTATTGATTAAAAAACTGGAGCAGAATTTGAAGTATGGTTTAAGTAAATGAAGGATAAACCCAAGGGGTGTGGTGGTTGAGTGGACAGGACTCATCGATCCTTAACCAAAGGTCAGTGGTTCGATCCTTGGATTTGGGTATAGAGCAGCTTTAAATCCTTGGGCCAGCTGTCTCACCCTGTGAGGTGCCTACAAACCAGCGAGGGGATTAGTCACTGAGTCCGCCGGTGGATACCCTAGGTCCATACCCAAAAAAAAAGTAAATGAAGGATTTGATTGATAAATAAAAATGGTCTTGGGTTACTTGCTGCCAGTATATTTTGGAGATCACAGAGGATAATAGGCAGAAGACAAGGGGCTACCTTCCTCAAATACGAATCAGTATTAAGTATAACACATAACAACTGCAAACAAGAATCAAAGCCTCACTATTAAGTTTTTCTTTTCAATAAATACGTTGACAAGAATCAAACTAGTTTATGAACATATAGTATATCTATCAGTTTTTGCAAGATAAATGCACTGCTTTTGCAAGATAAATGTATTACTAGTAAATTATAACTTACACACATTAGATAAAGGAGGTCTTAAGATAAGCAATTTACCCTGTATCATCACTGGAAAAAATTGTTGGTTTCCCAAGTATTGGTGCATCCTGTTATACTGCATGTCAGTACTCTGAAAATGCCCCATACCGGGGAAAATTGGTAGAAGGGGTGTTGGAAAGAGAAGTGAAAAATACTAGAGAAGAAAACTGAATGAGAAGAAAATAACCAATATTCACATGAGACCTGCTATTTTAATCCATCATCGTACTTTTCTCATACAAATAAAGCACCTCAAACTAGTACTTTTCGTCCTGTTATTTTTCTCCACCATAACTTCCATCAAAGCTAAAATTTGGCATTAATCATATTCCTATGAAATCAAATGTTTATAGTCCTCAAGTGTAGATAGGATCACTAGTTCACATTAGTTTAGCAGGAAACATTCACCAGTGACGCTGTAAGGATCCTAGCCAATCTCATTGCACCTAGGAAACTAAGTGGAAACATATATCTACTTTACCATTAGGGTCAAATTTACCTAATACCCAATACCCTCCCCAGCCAGCTTCTAGACTACAACCAAAGACCAAGTGGTTAGAAGAGAAAGCAACCACTTGGCCAGGTGTAGATTGATTTTTAGATCTTCTACTTCAGATGGTTTTAAGTGGGAGAAACCTGAACACAGAAGGTACCCAGTATCAGCAGTTTATTAGGTCCATTCGGGCAGGTAAATATAAGTGTTACAACAGTTGAATCAGATTGCAGAAATGCGTATTACAGATCCACAAGGAGATCCATAATTTAAAGAAAACAATGTTTAACATTGGTTAACCCATAAAATAGTAAATATTTACAATTGCCATCTATTAACACAACCAGAGACAAAGGGAAAATACCAACAAGATTTCTATATGACTAAAGAGAGAATAGAAACATGGATGTGGTGTTAAAGGAAATAACCAACCTCATACTCCTCAAACTCAAAACCTTCAATCATCACAACACTAGGAACACGATCAGGAGGAGGGCGGAGTAGTCCCTGTGCTTCTTCCCATGTTAGCTTCAGCTCTACCATGTCTTCGTTCTCAATTCTTAAACGTTTACTCTTTGAACCCAATGTGCTACTTTTCCTCTTTCTGATAGAAGATTTGGCATCAAGAACTTCTTTTGCGATGTATCCTGACTTGTCAACTTTGGACCAAGGACTATGCTCTGCCAGTTCAGCCTGGAAAATTGATGAAAACTGAGTTATCTTTTGAATGAAAAATAGATTAATGCTTGATGAAATTTCATCAGTATAAATTTTTATAATGCTGACTTCTCCATTGGCAGAAATTCCATTAGCAGCTTTACTTGTTTCAATATCCTGGAAAGGGAAAAAATGACAGTCAGTACATTGGTTTAATCAGTACACTAGGGCAACCGGACTCGGTTTATCTGGATATAGAATTAGTTACACATGATTTAGACACACATCATGTCATCTAAATGCTGCATTTCTTGGACAGTACTTGTTTATTTTTCCAAATACTATGACAATACAAAATTGAAGATTCTCCATATGAAGCCTCTTAAAAATGAACTGTTTATTGAGCATTAACAGCAAAACAATTTCTAGGGCGTGCCTTTAAGATGCAAATAAATACCAATTTTCACACCAAAGACAGATTACTCATTGTCTGAACTTGGGGACACCTTGTGTTCCAAAACATAATTAGTTGAACAGAACAGAAGACAAACTATTTCTCAACCAGTCTGTTAGTTACTTCCTCAACTCCAGTGGATACAGTAAGGTAATCTGAACAAAAAATCAGAAGAATACACAAAGGTAACCTGATCAGAAGATGGAGCAGTTGAAGCCTTTCTGAATCCCATAACCAGTTTTCCTTCTGGTTCCATTCTACTAAATGTTACTGTAGAAACGTAGCCAAATTTCAGTAACACAAACAAGAAATAAATACAAAGACTGAAAGGAGAAAATGGCAAAGGGTAAACTGAAAGACACATTACAATACTACCAGGTAAAAAAGCCATATCATTGAGGATGATTTAAATAGTGATAAACCAATATAAGCAAGCAAATAGCCAACTGTGCAAAATAGTTCTTGACAATTCTTCCCATTCTTGTTATCTTACCTATATCACCTGCTTGCAATTTCATACTCTGTATGCAAGGAGTAACTCCCTCCAAAACATACATTCTGCTATTATTATTTGGCCAGAATCGGAACTGAAAAACCCAATCCTTGCCTTTAGAATCCTGGACCTTAAGAGGTAAACCTTCAGGCTGTGAAATTGGTGGGAAATAAGCCTGTCCCAATATGAGCAAGATAAGTATAGAGAAGAATACATCAGACAATAAAGACAACAAGAAACTATCATGAAATCGCACAAGAGAGTTAGAAGAATGATGTGAGATTTGAAGAGGTTTCATATTCTATTGTCTAACTGATATAAAAGATATTTCATTGACGTGAGAACAATATTTTCTTCAAAATAGGAGGTTCCACAGCACTCAAAGGGTGCTTGAATTGAACAAATAACGCATTTTCACAACGATATTCCCTATTTGTAGGTTAACATAAATCAAGTATCATTTAGTTGACTATTATATATTAATAGCTAATTAAACTGAAGTTCATATCACCCTTTATGGCTAGTGCATGTGTAACTAAACCATTCAGAGTGCGTCATATCAAAGTTAGACAAACAAAATGGCCTACAGTGACATGATGTGGTTCTTTCACACTAATCCTGAATATATTTTACTGAAAATAAAGTTTATTCTAAGCACGTCAAGCAAGCAATATAATCAAGTGGTCTCAAACAACTTTAATTTAAACAATTCAGGAGGTTCAATTAATTGTAGAAACAACTTTCAGATGAGTAATTGACAAGCATATGATATTCTTCCAGTCAAAATAAGACAACTGTTCATCTGTATTTGCCAATACATGGAACTTGAAGAATAAAAAGCAACAACAAAGTGAAAGTTAAAATTTGGATTTGTAAAACTTACCTCAGCGCATTTCTTAGGTAGCACTAAGCGTCCAATTCGCCCAGCATCACTAGCACTCAACATTTTCTCAAACAATGGGGTGATTACAGAATTCGAGCTTGAACACAATTAAGGCTTTTAGTATTTGAAATTGTATCTCACATCAGAATCAACATAGATGCTAGTCAATCCCCTACACCAGCTCATCTGTCTATGTACCTCATGCTTTGAATTCAGGAAAAGTAAGCATTTAATTTGTTTTCTATATATTTCTTCTTCGCATATAAAAAATTCACAACGTAAGCAATGACCAAATTAGCTCAGACAACCATTAACACCATGTTTTTTCAAAGGATACTTTCCAGAGATTTGCTGTAGCTCTTCATCAGTAAACCTAGGCCAGTACCGAGGAAGTAACTGGTTTCTTCCACGGGCATCCGCTCGAGGTCTTCCATTGCGAATTTGAGCATCTCCTGATGAGTCGGCTCCATTTGCTATGTTACTACCATGAAACTGTTTTGGCAGTGTGGTAGGAGGATTTGGCCGTAAGGTAGCACTAGAGCCAATATGACCATTGGTTTCATTTAGAGATGCATAAGACACAGCCATGCCAAACTGTGGAGTCATTGGATCTTTCCTTAAGGAAGAAGGTCGATGTGAGATACTTGAACTTGGTCCAGGTTGCTCATCAACAGTAGCTACTGCAGCAAAATGTTCAAATAAGCTTAAGGGCGATCACATCTTTTGCATCTACCAAAAATTTTCAATCCATCATGTGAAACATTAGAGAAAGTAAGATAAAAATGGAGCAGGATTGCTACCTTCATTTCCATTCTCAACAATATCTCGTGCACCAAGCTTTGGGTTTCCATTCACTAATCTATCAGAGACATCTTCAAATTTCACTTTTTCCATGGAAGGAGTAATTAGTCTTTCACTAGCAGTAAGCCTGTCCATTTCATACAGCATCCTCGGATGCAATTCAGACTGAGAAATAGAAGAGCTGAATAAACTGGGTGCTTGTCTCCATGGTACAGGACCTGATCCAGCTAACTGACACCAACTCTTGACAGAGAGGTCTTTAAGTCTGTCAGGCAGAGATCCATGATAAAAAAATGAAGATGGCCATGCAGAGTTTGCTGTCTGAAATTCAGGTTGCACAGCATAAAGTTAATAATATCAAAGCTAAAAACAGAGTCATATGTAAAGTCTTACTAGTGAATTCTCATCTCAATTAGCATATGTTACTTTATTTTTCTAATCCTTCCTTTCATCATTTACAGTGACCAAGTAACCTCTAAATCAATTTTTTTTTTTTGGGTTAAAAATAGTAAGGAACTAGTGTCACAGTCTTCCAAAGGAGAACAGAATTGGCACTTCAGTATATGTCATAGTCGTTACATTAACTGAAGTTAAAATCACAAGTTTCATAATCTGATGTCAATGTGTCAGCATACTGTAGGCACATATGTCCATTCACAAAAAGACTATTATAATCCTTCCGCATTTTAGAACAACTTTAAATCCTCAAAAAGATCAGCAGAGGTTGAAGCAACAGAAAACATCAGAACAGTTTGCTATAACCCGTTTCTTCAACAAAAAAAAAAAAAGCTTGCTAAAACCTGAATACTCAAAATAAAGGCCTTGATCATGAAAACTACTCATTTTCAAAGCAACGATATGGTGTTAGCAACAACAAATTGAATGTATATACATCTCAGGTCAACAAAACTATGAAATAAAGAACCCGTAAACAACCACGATAAACAATCATCATCTTTTATATTATGAAGATCAACATTTTGCTTACCAAAAGAGCATTTTTTCTAGTACATGCTATGCACTCAATTCCTCCAGCATCCAACAAAGCAAAAGCATTATATGAAACAATACATCCACAATGTACCCGCTGCAATGAATATGAAACTCAAGTTGATTATAAAATTAATTTTACAGGCACTAAAACGCACAAACCAACCAGATAATTTACACTGACCTTCCCACATAACTCGCAACACCTCCAACCCGAAGCATTCAAATGGAAAGTCTCACAAAATCTGCCCTCCTCATAAGCGGAGCTAAATCACATAAAATCAGTCATCAAGTAGTGTAAGAGAAAACTAAAATTGAAAGAGACCAAATTACAAAGAAAAAACAAAGAAAATTTTTCTTGCGAACTATTTCAGAAAAACTTGAGATCCTACGTAGGCTGTATTCAGCTCCTTAAGACATGCATCTAAATCAATGTCAAAGTTCAACCAAACTTCTCGTTGTTCCTTCCAGAGGATTGACAGCTTCAGGGTCATATTCTTGTAAGCACCAGCATTTCAACTCGCTGACTATCTTATCTAACTAAAATAAAAGTACAGAAATCCACTCATGTCTTTCTGCTAATTTAAGGATGATTTCTTTCATTACAGGCGTAAGTTGCTCGACCTTAACCAACTGCTCACTTACACTTATAACCAAGTAGTCAGAAAAACCAGCCACCATCACCAGCTAGATTCCAGAAGACTTGTTAATTGCAACGGCATATTAATAGATTTTCAACCAGGCCCACTTAAGATTATCCCACCTAGTGTGGGAATAAGTAACCAAAAATGGGACATGCACTCTAGTAAGTTCGTAATTACTTAAAAGCCATTTTCGCCGACAAATACCCAGATTTCCAGTTTCGAGACGATAACTAATCCCAAACTAAAACACAAAATCACAAGGAAATCACCATTATATCCCTAACACTTACACAGCCAAATTCCGTAACATACAACATCAAACTTTCGAAGACGTTCAATCCCAAACCCAATAAAAACAAGAACAGAGACCTGAAGTATCAAAAGCTTCTCCATTTGTGCACTACTCCACTGTTAAAGGGGTAAAACAAGTAAAGCAGAAAAACAGACTTACGCGCATGAATCGCAGAGTTCAGCCAAGTCGCCCGAGCGCAGCCGCCATCCCTTTCTTGATTTGAAGTCTGTACAGTCGGAATTGAAACATTTTTTTGAAACCGCAGAAGAAGAAGACGATGAAGAAGCCGCCGTCGCCGTCACCGCCACCTCCTGCGGCGGAGCAGTTGCAGAAATAGTAGACATAGAAAACAAACTTTTTAACTCGAAAACCAAAAAGGGAAAAAGAATCTCTCTTGAGAACTCTAGAGCTCAAAGCTCAAAGCTCAGATGAAAATAACCACCGGATCTCTGCAATCATAAGGCTTGCAGAAAGAAGCAGAGACAAAGGCATTGATCAAGAAACAATAAATGTGTCCGCTTATTCTTGCGCATATGTGTAAAGAGACACACGCTTGTCCAAGCGCGTGTGTTAAAACTTTAGAAACTCGTCCGATTTTGGCCTTACTTGACTTGCAATGTTCTTTTCTTGCTTTGCGGGTATGTGTATCTTTGTACTTGTATGTCAATTCGGAAATTTTCTTCTGGGAATTGTTATTATAAACGGCGGATGAGAGGCTGGGGAGGGAAAGATATTAATCATGTTGTCTTACGTACAAACAACACCCCCCCCCGTGAGACTGTTTTCTTAATGTTTTACCCGTGTTCCACTCGCTATCAATAATTATCACTGACTAAAGATATTTCTCGTTGGATAGTTCTGACTGGAGTTTTCAACATCAAATTACCGTATTATAATTAACTAAATATTTAGAAATATTTTTTAACTAATTTTTTATACATATCTTTTTTTTATTATAATTCAGTCATTTTTTTATATAATTTTTTAATTAGACATAAAGCATATAATTAATATTTACTTTATTTAAATATTATTAGTTCTCCACCATTAGTGTTTGATTTTTACTAATGATATTTGTAAACTATTGTATAAAATTTGATTTGATCTTAGCCAAGGATTTTTTAAATTAATACTAATCGAGAATAACTAAAAATTCTCTTAATTACTTTAAAGTGATGAATCACATATTGATAACTCAACTGCCTCTATATAGTTCATGATATATCTAATAATTACCGATTAAGCTATCTTTGACTAAAATAGGTCATAAATAGTATCAAAATCCTGTATAAGATGCTTTGGAGATGTCAAATTAAAGTATTACTTATACAATCATTACAATAAAAATTTTCATAAGCGTACAAGTAGTGTTTCAAATAGAATTTTCATATAGGATTAGTTCAGTGAACTTGTTCACTAACAAGCACTCACACATCTATTGAAATATTTTCATACTTTAGTCTCTGAGATGAGATTGATTACTTCTTTCCTAAAGAAGAAATATAACATGTATTAGTCTTTTTACATAAGATATACTGGTCTCAATAGAATAATGACTAAAAATAATTTAAGGATAACATATATATGCACTTAGTGTTAGACGTACTTACCAAACATATTCAAGAAGAGGTGTCTTAGTGTATGTTATTTGCAGATGATATTATCCTAGTGGATGAGACCAAGGAGGGAGTCAATGCCAAATCAGAACGTTGGAGAGAATCGTTAAAATTGAAAGGTTTTAGAATGAGTAGATCCAAGCCGGAGTATTTAGAATGCAACTTTTCAGGTAGCCAAATGGTACAAGAGACGACGGTAGCAATTGGAACTGACATCATACCTCAGAAATCGAGTTTTAAATACCTGAGGTCTATCATTAAGAGAGATAGTAATATCAATGACGATGTATTACATCGTATTAGATCTGGGTGGGTTAAATGGCGAAGTGCATAAGGTGTTTTATGTGATAAAAAGATCCCTTATAAACTCAAAGAGAAGTTCTATAAAATGGTGATTCGGCCAACAATATTATATGGGGCAAAGTGACGTAGACTGTTGGGACCCGTTTCCGAACCCCAACCTCGAAACACAAACTTAACGGAATCGAAGCAAACAAATCAAATACGAAACAAAAACGAATCGGAAGCGAATCGAATTCCATACGAACTGAAACATGTGTCCGACATCCGTGAACAAATATCTTAGCAAAGTTCCGCGTTGGAAACTTTAGACTTATCCAATCTGAAATCCGGTATATTTTTTTCATTCTCTTTCTTTTTCAATCCTTTCATATTCATTCTAATCAATCTTATACGAATCGAAACAATACAATTTCCCTTTTGGAAATTGAACCATTCTAACTCACTATCTTTTGCCGTAAACCGATTTTATCGAAAATCGGGCAGCATAACGGCTGCAATCTAAGAAACCCAAAAATTCTACAAATCAAACACACTTCTATAGTCACATCAAACCATAACAACCCATTCAACGGACCTCCTGTCCGGAAACCAACCACAATCAACACAATTCTATACCTAACAC
>JANKOE010000002.1:56306225-56325976 GCA_026284465.1 Erythroxylum citrifolium | reverse complement strand
TCTTCAGGTCTCTTTACAGTAGGTACTCTTTTACGCTTAGCCTCCTCAGGCTATCTGTATCTCTTTCAAAATAGAAAAGTAACTAGAGCTTGTTTACAACAGAATATCGCTCTAACAGTATTTCACAGAACTCTCTTGAGTTTTACAGTATATGTATCTCTCGTGTGTATTGTAACGCAAAAGTTCAGTCGTCTTTTTCTTTGACTCCGACTCCTTATTTATAGTTGAGTCTTCAACTGCTTCTTGAGTAACTGCTTCTTGATTCTTTAAAGAAACGGTTATGCAGTTACGCTCTATAACTTCCACAGACTGATACTTCCGACTTCCTTTGTCTGCTTTTTGTATCGTCTGCTTTTTGCTTTGTCTGCTTTCTCGCATAACCTTTTGTCTGTTTTTCCGCTTCGCGTTGCTTTCGTCTGCTTTTTGCTTCGCATTGCTTTCGTCTGCTTTTTCTTTTAGTAGCCTTGCGTCTGCTTTTCCTTCTAGTAGCCTTGCGTCTGCTTTTCGCTTTTAGTAGCCTTGCGTCTGCTTTTCCTTCTAGTATACTTGCGTCTGCTTTTCCTTCTAGTAGCCTTGCGTCTGCTTTTCCTTCTAGTAAACTTGCGTTTGCTTTTCGCTTTTAGTATACTTGCCGAAATCCTTTCATCTGACTTCTTCTTCGTCTGATTTTTGTTTATGCATTTCGTCTGCTTTTCATTGTTATCTTCTTTATGTTTGTCATCAAAATCTTTTAGTGCGTAAAGTCAATTTTGACTTAACAGGAACAGCTCAACTTATAATCTCAATACTCAGTTCCATAAACACTTATTAGGTAGCTCATCTAGTTTTTCCAAATTCCATAAGCAAATCAATTGACAAGTTGATTTAAAAACTTCTTGTGGTTAGGTAGCAGTGATAGAATCTATAGAAGCAAAGCGAGATGGAGTGAGGTGTGTAATCAAAGGAATCATAAAGGACTTGGTATTTGCTCCATCCAAAACATGATCACCATCTTACTCACAAAGAGACTTTAGAGATTCTTGAATGACAAACAATCATTGTGGTGTAAATATATCCATACCTACATCATCAAGAATAGAAGCACATTGGCCCTTAACATCAAACATTTTTCGTCTTCTAACTTAAAAGTTATATTGAAATTGAGAAACATATTTCAAGATGAATTCATTACCTAGTAGGGAATGGTGAATCTCTCAACTTTTTGTATGATAATTGGCTTTAAGTAGGGCAACTTATCAATGTTAATCAAGCTACTTCTATCAGAGCTTTAGCTCCACTAAATGTTTCAGTTGCAACTACCATTTCATATAAGAAGATATTCCAAAGGTCATCATTACCCAGTCCTCTCTTAAATGAAATTCTTCAAACATATATCAGTGAAAATGAAGACAAACATATATGGAGGCATACCAATGATGGCATATTCACCAATGAGTCTTGTAAGAAGTTATTCTTTAATAATCTACCTAAGACACGTTGGACCAAATTTATCTAGGGCAATTACATCGATCCTCGAGCTGCATTTACACTATGGATTGCAGAGAAAGGTAAACTAAAATCTATTTACAAAATTTCCAAATATATGCATCTCACTAACCGATGCTCATTATTCCAAAAAGCTGAGGAAAATGTTGAATATTTATTCTTCTAATGCAACTACATCAAAGGCATTCAGAAAGAGTTTCTCAAAAGATGTTTGACAGCTGGAGAATTAAATAGTCTAAATAGTGTCAAATCGTGGCACTCAAATAGAAAACACACCAATAGTGCTGCTTACAAATGTTTTTGGTTAATTCTCTCATTAATAGTTACAACAATTTGGGATGAAAAAAACTATAGGATACTTCAAGACAAATGCCTTTCTAAGGAACAACTCAATAACCAACTTATGCAACATATAAGGCTCTATATCAGCATTCAAAACCATATAAGACTCTATATCAGCATTCAAAACCATAGATTGCAAGACAAGCGATATCTCCTTTCCTTTTGGAATATATAGTTTTCTTTTACTATTTCCTTTAAAGTTACACTTGTAATCATTGATAGTCATTAATCTTTAGTGACATTTAGCATTGTATTTCATATGTACAACTACTTTGCCTTTCAAGGCTTAATATATTACCCTTTTTTTTAAATATTGCTTCTAAGATTGATTTTAGTATTAGTGGTTGGATAATGGGCCATCATTATGATTGTCTTTATCTGAAAACTTTAGATGTCTTGATGTATAAGGTTTTAATGATTTTTTTCATATGATCTTATATTTCCTTCTTAATATTTTTATAGATAGAGAGTCTATAATGACGGATATAATAATTGAGGATATAGATGATTATGAATGTTTACTTAAAGAAATATTGTTTGATGATGAATGTATATTTATTCGTTACTAATCATATATTATTTTATTCAAATTAATGCATACTTTGATATTTCTTCTTTCTAATAATTTTTTAAAATATAGAGGAAGTGTTGTAAGATGTTCATGATTTAGATCATAAAGAAATAGTTATATGAATTTTGGGTATGTTTAAAAATATAATCATTTTTGTTCTTGCTTCCTTCTCAAAATTACATTATTTCTCACTTGCAAAATTTAATTCTAAGCTAACTAAAACTTTATCTTTTAATGGTGGTTGGAGTTTTTGGTACTTATTTGAGTTTTGTTTTTATACCTTAGTAGTAACTCTTTATTAAGGACAATCAGTTGTCACTTTTTCTCTTTGTCATTTATTTTCTAGAGCTAAAATTTTACAATAACTTGGTTGGCTAATGCATATTTTACAGGAAAATCAATTATGATTTGTGAGCACTTTAAGAGGTTATCTTGCATGAATACAACATCAAATGTGACGTCATAGTGATAGATAGATTAATTCATTTAGTATCATCAAAGTGTTAGTTACATGCACTTAAACACTTGGATTCCATAACTATATAGCTTAAACACATAGTTTTAGGAAATTAAAATGTTTGTGTGTCATAATTCAGTGCATATATTCCTTAAACATTAAAATGACATAATGTTTTGTGTATACCCATTAATATTCTAGGTTGATAATTATTAAGTTCTTATGGATAAACTATTAATATGTGAACTTATATTGAATATTTACAGGCATAAGGATTTAAATTATGCAAAAAGATTTGAACTTATAGTGTCAAGATGTGCTCATCTTGACTTGTGGTCATTTTTTTCTATTAAAATGATGAAATTTTATTTTCCAAAGTGTTATGTGTTTTTTTAATGTACAATGATTGATAATTTGATATCTAGTAATACACTATAAATGATATAATTTTAAGCACTGAATGCATAGTTACTTGTCTTATATCATTAATCTTGACATTATGGCTATTTAGATTATATTATCTTATGTCTTTTTGGGTTAAATGTTTTAATGTTATAGTTTGATTAGTAATTAGTTTATCAATTGTGAAGGATGCAATTCAAGAATTGTATATAGAAAATATTTATAATATAAGGGCTCATTTTAACTATAACCTTTTTAGTATACGATTGATTATTAGAGATTTTATAATTAATAATGATTGATATAATTTTTTTATATGTTGAACTTGAAAGGAGCTTGAGAATCTTGAGAGGACTACTCAAGGGATTGCTTGTGAAGAAGAAATGGAGAAGGAGGTCGAAAGAGAAAGAAATATATCATTTATCTCAAAGGTGATTGCTGAGTCCGTTATTGTTATTAACACTAATCCTTCACCTTTAGAGAAGTTAAGTGAGGAGGAAAAGGGTGAAGAGATATTCGAGATATTTCTAGAGTGTAAGGACTCATTAGAGATTAAGGGTATGAGGATAGGGAAGACACTGAATATGAATGATCATCAACTTAAGCCCTATCCTGAAGAACCTCAAGTGGAGAAAGCACAAGTTGTGACACCTGAAGATCATAAATGTATCACTTAATGAGGAAAACAAGGAGTCGAGCCAGCGACAATAAACAAAGACGCTTCTTGGGAGGCAACCCAAGGGAAGCTTATTTCTTTTCCTTTACATTTTTGCATTTGTTAGGATTATAATGTGTGCTTTTAAGTTGTTTGTTTCTTATTTGCATACGTGTTTTTAAGTTTGTTTCTTATGTGTTTGTAAGTTTTCAAACAAAAGAGAGAATTAATACAAACAAACAAACTTTTTCTCTTTTTATATTGCATCTATGACTATATAATCATAATTAGAGAGTGAATTGACTAGAAAAATTCATGGCAACTTGAACATGTACTTTTACTCTTGTGATTGGTCAATAGACATTATCTTTAGAAGAGTAGTGATTAGTGGTAGATACAAGTCAGTGAGATTTTGAGCCTTTATAGACTGATACATCCATATCAATCTCATTGTCTTTCGTTTGTGTCTGAACTTTATGACATGCATATCCTAACTTTGCTATAATTTTCTATTCAAGACCACATTTTTATCACATACATTAAAATAAAAATGATATAGGCATTTTTTTGTTTCATAAACTACATTATCCAAATAACCTACCTATTAATATGAATTTTCCATTTATTAAGCCCCCTTGAGAATTATTTGCCTTTTCTTTTTATGCTAAGCACATTAGATGCCTTAAACCTAACTAATTGTCCTACCCAAGTCTTAAAGTTAGTGGAGCATTTGTTGATTGTTGATGATTGTGGATGTAAGTGTGGGGGTGTGCATATATGTAGGTTGGTTGTAATTGTTGGGATGCCATTTTATGTTTTATTAATTAATTCCAATGTTAAGGTAGCTTCTTTCAATTTTTATAAAAAAAAGAAAAAGAAAGAAAAAGAAAAAATAAAAATAAAAATAAAAGAAAAGAAAGAAAAATATGTTTAAATAAAAGTATCAATGAGGAAATGCATTTGTTTTGCAAAGTTATTCATTATTAGTTTTTACTCCTAAAGTTGTATAGAATGGGTGATTTAAGTATAATACATATGAGGTAGATTTTGTTTTGAAAGATCACTCCTTATAGTTTCAATGTATTGTTATCATCAATTTTTATGAGTGATCCTTTTTAATTGGTTATGCTTTACGTGGTTTTTGCTGTAAGAGCTTGAAGTTGAGCTATGAAACATAGGTTTTGCATTCATCATAGCTAATGTACTCAGTTTTGAGTGACTATTAGTTTTTTCGCTCGATGTTATATTGAGTGTTTTTCTTGCTTCATTAACTTTGATGACTTTTGCGCCACATTACCTAAATACATGTCACCTTAACCTTTACCCACATTACAACCTTAAAAAGTCTCAGTGATTTATAATTATGCATATGAATCCTAGTAGTGGAGAAATGAAATGATATGCAAAGTTGTAGAATGTCTTTATTGTGAATGGTGTTTGGGTGTACCTATGGATCTATCTTATTTATATACATTTTTTTCAAGTCTACCATTAGATTGCCCAGTTTCTAAAGGTGGTGATTATTGATTGATCATGAGTAGAGGAATTTAATGTTTAATTCTTGCTATGATTTTAAAGATTATTTCTCTTTTCTTATGAGTATCTATTATTAGGAAATATGGAAAATATGGAAGTGTTTTAAGTTGACTTTGATTTTGTTGTTTTGGCCGAGGATGGATAAAAGCAAAATGTGAGGGAATTTGGTGTGTGCTTAATAGTTTATACATTCACTTCTTAATACTTAGTGATTATTGTTGTGAAATGCTTAAGATACTCATTTTAATAAATATTTGGTTTCAGGTACAATTTGGAAGCATAAGAGCTAAAATGAGTTCACAGCATACTACTTGAGCCAACATTTTGATATTTAAACTCAATTATCCTTGTGGAAGAAGAAGAAGATAGATTAGGGTGAGGATTGGACAAGAAAATACAAGAAGCAAAACAATTCAGTAAGACCTAGAAGATACATGGCCGTGTAAACATTCGGAAGACACTTTTGGACTTGCATGTTTGGATACGTATCTTTACGAGTTTTACATTTTTCAACTTATACAGTTTGATACACGGTCTTGTATCAAACTATGTATATCCCCAAAACCCTAACTCTTAATATAAAATGACATTTGAGAACCTAAAGAGGGATGAATCGTTGTGGGAAAAAAAGAGGGGCAAAGCATGCATATTTTGAAGACCTATAGAGGGCTAAGCTTTCCCAGCCCTATTCGGAGGTGAAATCAATGCTGAAGAACACATTAAGGTGTATCTACATTATGTTTCTTGTTCTTTCTCTCTCTAGGGATTGTTTAGGTTATCCTTTGCTTAATTGATTTGGGTATTCATATAAGGATGATCGTTATTCTCGTTATCGTTAGATTGTTTATGTATGAACACATTGCTAGAATCGTTAATTCAATACTTACTCTTTATGTTTGGATTCATTTATGGAAACTAATGAAATTAAATCATTAAGGATAACATAACATAGGTTAAATGATTCGATTTTTGTTAATCTCCAATCAATAGTTTTTTTGACAGGTATAAGAATAACAAAACAATAAAACGTGCTCATTCATTTGTAGGTCAAGATTGAACCAAAAATTGGATTCGTAATGCATTCAACATTTTTATAACTTTTTGATTGTTTGTTTTAATTTGCTGTCGTTGGTTTTATTTTATTTTATTTTGTTATTCGAAAACCAACAAACCCCCCCCCCCCCAAATATCCTGAACACCAATTCTTTTCATTTTGAAAGCTTTACACATGCTCTTTGTGAGATCGACCTAGACTTATCACTAACTATAGTTTAAGTTTAGTTATTTTGTGTAGTGTTATGAAGCGCTACCAATACAATAAAAATAAAATAAAAACATAAAATAATGACTAGAGTAATAGCAGCCAGGTGTTCTTAGTATCACTATTCTCGACAGCGATGCCAAAAACTTGATTGACTAATTTTAGTTTGTCAATATTAATTTATCCGTAAGTGCACGATATAGCTGTAGGTAGCATAGGCAAGTATAGGTCGAATCCCACGAAGATAATGAATACTAGTAATTATCATTATTCTATTATCTAGTCTATGAATTTCATTTTGGTTTTTATAAAGAAAATAAAACTTAAAGAATTAAAATAAATAGGAAATAATATTGAGCAAAAAATAAAGAAATCACTTAGAAATAATAAATAATTGACCTTTTATTATACAATTGTTTTATTAATTATTGGACCATGGAAATTCCCATCATATGCTAATAACTCACTTGAGACTATTAATAACTAATCTTATAATTATCAACTAATATTATTCAGGTTAAAGGTACTAAGATTCCTTTACCGATTTGTGAATTACACTATTAGGTTTCACCTTAATTTAGAGGATTTATGTCAACCTATTTTTAGGTTTGCATTCAACTTCTTTCAATTATGATAGATCTATTCATGCACAGGATTTCTCAATCTTTTTGTTATGAAATCAGATTATGCACTAACATTTCGGATCTATTAAGACATATATTAAACACATAATTGAATCACAATAGACCAATCAAAAGAATTGCATTAAATAAAATAAAAAACATGTTATAGCACAAACTAGGGTTCATCTCATATAAACACTAAAGATGTTTAGTTACATATGATAGGGTTCATCTCACATAAACACTAAAGATCTTTACATATGATAGAAAAAAAATTGAACATAAACTAAAAGAAAATTTAATAAAAAACAAAGAGTTCATAATTTTAATTCTCCCTTTATCTCTTATCTAATGTTCTTACAAGATAGAGGTTTGATTATGTATTTTACTAGATTTGTCAATGATTTGTTTGTGTTTTCTGCTTCTTTGGATCAAAATTGCCCCTTTTGAATGATCTTTACATCTGGAATTACTTTAAAATGTCATTAAAAGTTTGCCCTTTGATTTTGCCTCTGCACACAATTTTTATAGTAAATTTTAGGATTTTCGGGAGATCCATAGTCTGATATACAATCATGCACTAGAACATGTATACTAAGAAATCCCCAGAATTCATGAATCTACACAAACTGAGAGACTTACATGGCCATATACACACCGTGTATCCCTTCTTTGCTTCAAATCTTTGTTTTATGCCATATTTTCATCAGAATTATTATCCATTTAGTCCACAAGGGTAGACATAACCAATTATACAATAAATGTATAAAATATCAAGAGAAATACAAACAAATATGGGTACATAAATATGATGAAATATGCATCTATCAAGGTGAAAGAACTCCGGCCAAAATTACTCAAGAAAACAATGTCAAAGTCACTAATAATAGTAATTGGTATACCATATAATTTATAAACAATTTTCATGCAAACAGAAGTAACTTTTGTCATAATGTAAGGATGCGTTAAGGACATGAAATAGGCATACTTTATAAATCGATCCACTATAGAAAAAATAACTATGAAGCCATCCAACTTAGGTAAACCTCCAATAAAATCCAAGCTTATATCCGTGCATGCCTATTTAGAAAAGGCAAAGGTTGTAGCTTACGGGGTGGAAGAATGAGTTCATATTTATTCATTTGACATATAGTACATTTCTGAACAAACTCATGTATGTGCACTTGCATCCGTTTCCAATCAAAATAGCAATATAGTCTTCTGTAAGTCGCCAAAAAACCATAATGCCCTCAAACTGCAGGATTATAAAGCAAAGAAATGATTTTCTGTCTTAACACCATATCATCCCCACGAATAATCGGTTCTTCCAACATATCAATTCCTTACCCTAAGTATAAGGAGTGTTGATCTTCTGACCTATTTCAAATTGTTTGATTAGAGCCATAACCTTGGAATCTCTCCTCCAACTTTGTTTCAGTCCACTAAGAAGTTCACTCTGAATTGAAGATACTAGAAATGAATACAATTCAACACTTTCAACTTGAAATAAACCATTTGTTACTTTATTCTTAACCCCTTTCTTTTATTTGATCTTGAAATCAAAGCCTAAAAATTTAGCAACTGCATTTGCTAAAATGAAGTGATGATTTTTTGTTCAAGCAAGTACTTTAAACTCCTATGATCCATTTGTATCATAAAGCGTCTACTAGTCAAGTAATGTGACCAGTGATGAATTGCTATTATGAAAGTCAATAGTCCCTTTTCATGGTTGATAGGTACGATACTTAGATGAAATTATGCTCACCTTAGCTAGTGGATGTTCGTACCACATTAAAATGACTCCTAACCCATTTCTCGAAGCATTAGATTCCATAATAAACATCTACTCAAATTTTGGTAGTGCAAGAATGAGAGTAAAAGTTGGAGCTAGTTTTATTTTCTGAAAAGCATCTTCTACCTCACTTTCCCACTTAAAAGTGTTTCTCTTCAACAATACTATCAAAGGATTACTTAATGCACCATAGCCTTTGATAAACTGTTTATAATATCCTGCTACACTAAAAAATCCTCGAAGCTACTTAAGAATTTTTTGTTGAGGTCATTATTGAACAACTTCAATTTACCTCGATTCTTTTGAAATTTTATATCCAGAACCTAAATTAACAAGATAATCTACGGTACTTGCCCCAAAAGAACACTCTCTCTTCTTCACAAATAGTTGTTGTTCTTGTAAAATATGCAACACTTTTTCAAAATGAGATAAATTTTGTTGAAAAGAGGAGCTGTAGATTAATATATCATAAAAAGTTACCAGTACAAATTTACTCAAATACGACTCGATAATAGAGTTCATAGTGACCTTTATAAGTTTTAAAAGTTGTCTTTTGTACATCCCTTCAAACATCTTAATTTGATAATAACCAGCCCCTAAGTCCAACTTGAAAAAATAACTAGCTTTTCTATAAGTTAAATAGGAAATTTATCTTTAATGGTGCAATGATTAAGAGCCCAATAATCAACATATAATCTCCAAGTGTTGTCTTCTTTTTTTTCTAATACCACTAGTGATGAAAATGGGCTGACACTTTCTTGAATGATTCCGTATTTCAACATATCTTGTACCAATTCTTTAAAGGCCATTTTCTTTATTCCCATCTATCGATATGGTCTCTTATTCACAGCCTCAAACCCTTTTCAGTAATATGCGATGATCACGCTTCATCTTTAGTGGTAATCCTACTAGTTGTTTAAAGACATTTGCATATTGTTGCAATATTTTTGCAGTAATTCTTGATCCTCTGACATGTACAACTTATCGTCACTCATCCTAGCCATATTCAATCTTGCATTATTGTCTCCATTTGTTCGATTCTTCTTGACTCAATAGTAAAAATTGGCATACAATATCACTTTTTTTTATGTTTATCTATTTGCTCACTTATCATCCATATTTTTTTTCTTTTGAATTAGCATACAATTTCACTTGCTTACCCCTCTAATTAAACAATATAGTACCTTATTTGAAGCTGAGCACCACATCATTTAAAGTGCTAGACCATTATACCCTCAATACTTTGTCATTTGCTCCAATCTTATTGATCAATGCATCGAAACGGAAAGAATGACCATTAATTACCCACAACATTTTCTTATAAACTTGAGTACACCAAAATTTTACTCCTCCACCAACTATAAACATACCTGATTTAATATTATCTATGTTTCCCTCTCCTTTTTTAATTAACAACCCATTAATAAAATTGTATGTAGTTCCTTCATCTACTAATATTTGTATTTTTTCCATTAAAAATGCCCTTTACTTTATTTGCTTATATTCTACCTCGTTCATACCTGTCATGACATACATTGATATGACATAAGAAGAGTCTGTAAATTCTTCTTCATCCTCCTAAGCATCTTGATCATTTTCCTAAACTACATACATACATCTTTAATTACAATTGACAACCCTTAACCTATCCTCACAAAGCAGAGAGCCTTGTGCATTGAGTTTACCCTTTACATACATATGGAATTAATGGTTTTTCCATTTTTCTCCTAGAGTAAATTTATCATCACATCAAAAACATAAACCTTTGGCTCTACATTCATCAATCTCCTTGTTGCTAGTAGCCTTTGCATTTTTAACTTCAAAACTCACAACTATTGGTTTGGGTAATAACCTTTGCTATTTTTTTGTTAACAACAGTACCTCCTCTCGCTGATGTCTACAAGCTTCTCCATTGTCCTCTGTATGCTACCATACAATGCTATGATGAAATACTTTCTTTTGAATCCAAATAGGTTCATCTTTAGGGAATGTAAAAATGGTTTTTACGTCCCAACTAAGAAAATAGCTGTAGATAAATTGAAAAATAAGGACCAAATTATGAAAGTGAGTACATAAATGATGATAAGAGACTCGGTGCATTTAATATCATGGCCACATAGAGGCATAAGATATATGGCTTAGTCTTTAAATTATACATGATGAAGTCATTTAAGAGAAAGAGAAAAGTATATTAATATGAGTTGTTTTATATGTAACATAATGAATCAATTTCTATGTTCAGTTTATTTATATTAATATGCCATTAGAAGAATTAGTTAGATCCCTCCTCACCCATGAGATGCAAATGAATGATTGTATCAAGAAAAAAGAATCCAACAAGAAGAATATGGTGACATCTTTATTTCAGCCTAACTATCCTCCCAGTTCGCAGGGACTTGCATCTTTTTCTGAAAAGGTATTCCAATTGCTAAGCTCACTAACCGAGTCATTAGTGATATCTTACGCAGACATCGACCCACAGTTTCTTGGTCCACTAAGGTACGGAACAAGCATTTACTGCCGAGAATTTCTTTCATCTACTAGTTAGCCATCCAGAATAAACTTTCTATAGCAGACCGACTTCCGTATATCCAAATGGATAACAATTGTCCAATGTGCTTATTGCAGCTTGAATCTTGTAACCATCTATTTTTTTAATGTCATTTTAACAAATCTATATGGGATTATGTCACTGTTTCATGTTATTGGACAGATCCCGGAACAGCTATCGTTGAGATTACTGATGGGCTCTCAGCGTAATTACCTATCCATATTATTGTCTTGAGAGTCTGTATCTACAGGTTGTAGAGGGAGCGGAATCTTTTTCGTTTCAAGCACCAATCATCCACTAAAGAATGTATGATATCCTTACTATTGGCGGAGATTCGAGAGATAATTATGACTAAGCAGCTCCACCCAATATGCAGACCAATTTTATGCTCCTCTTTACATATATAATGACCCACTTGGAAAGCAACTCATGCTAGCACATCTTCGGGTGGGGTTGAAAAGGTGCAAATGAACTGATATAACTGCAGCAATTTGTTCCACATTATTAACGAAGTTCCAAGGCTCTAGCGTTCTATTTACTCACGTTGTTCTATTAATATGACTGGATAGTTAATTTTCCTCAATTTTTTGTTTCGGTCTCTACCTGGAACATCTTTAATTTTGTAACTTATCTTTTTTCATTTAGTCAATTTTCTTTTTCAAAAAAAAGAAATCCTTCCTCCTAACTATGGATTATCAAGCTGGAGAAGGACTGACCTTTCATAAAATGAAGAATTTTAATTTATGATTTAGCCATCTCATTTGCAACAACAAACTAGGAGAACTTTCTAAAATCCAACAAACTAGCATTGTTGAGGAATACCAAAGACAGGTTGAGTAACTAACAACTTGGGCTAGTCCTTTGTCTCAAGAACAGGAAAGGAAATCCAGATTTTCATGAGTGGATTAAAGGCAACATTGATGTAGAAGTAGAGTTACAAAATCCTCAAGACCCTACCGGTGCAATGAGACTATATGAAAGGAGGGGTAGTCCACAAAGGGCTAAATCCATATACAAGTTCTTTTTGCTAAAATATAGAAGAGAGGCATGCCAAGGAATTATATTTCAATCTCAGTGACCCAGTTGAGTATATTCATTCAACCCATAATTGAAGTGAGCATGTTGAAGGTATTAAGGATGAGCTACCAAATTCTGTTTCTTCACACTCAAAAAACAGGTGGTTTAAGACTTTCCTACTCTCCCTGGCATAAGACACAGCTACTGAAACTTTAGTTTGTCCTGTATTCTTAGCTTTCTCCAAACAGCTAGCCATAATATTATTTTACAATGTCCCGTAACCAGAAATCGGTCAAAGGCCTGTAACAACAAAGGTTAACCAGAAATAGGTCAAAGGCCTGTAACAACAAGGTTACCACCATGATTTACAGCATCTACTCATTTTTCGCTGCTCATATGATATAATCCGTAACATGGGCACTACATGTTACGGGGATGCAAAACCATTTTCCCATCGCATTGGAGACGGCTTGCAAAACCCCTGTAATACCACCAAAATGAAGGGGTTTTGCAACAGTACCTATATTAAATGACTATTGGAGATTACAAGAACACTAGGACCGAAGAAAGAAAATTAAAATAAGATAACATTCAGTATAACTGGTCAAAACTTTTAAGTAGGAACCAGATAATAGAAAGTAAGAATATGGTAAATTTCCATTTTTAGAGAAGATCAAACAAAAGGTTCCCATGTCAGAGTTCTGCTTCACTTGAGGATACTATATGGTAAATTTCCATTTTTTAAGAAGATCAAACAGGAGGTTCCCATGTCAGAGTTCTGCTTCGATTGAGGATACTAAGTTATAAGACACCATATTGGTGATATATTCTGAGGCCCTATAATTGAAAAATGCCCGAAACCAAAAGGCAACAGAAAATCTACAAAATGTTTAAGATTCAGACACAGGAATTGGCCTCACTGCACTTTGAATTCGTCTAAAGACAGTCCGAACTCTTTCTTTAAGTCCTTCATTTTCACTTTCAACGTCTCCGCTTTCTTTGTCAAGATGTGCCACATTTCCATCAACAGTTATCACCAGCTTTCCAGTTTCTCCAAGCTTCACATCCCCAAAAAGAGAAACTAGGAGTGCATATATAACTTTCTCTGCTTTCTTTCCATTTTCTTCTTCTGTTTTTATGGATTCTGATTCAACCACCACCTTGGGGATTTCTCTACTGATGTTTAAGACTAAAGCCACAACTGAGTCTGACACCATATCACTTATAGGATCAGCAGTCCAATGAAGCGAGAGGTGCTTATCAGATTCTTGTTTTACTGTCACTCGCTTGTGCACTAGCAACGTTGGAACCCCAGATTCTTCATCAGTGCCAGATTCCACACTCTCATATATCTGCTCAAGCCTGTGTTTTATGACACCAAAGACACCAGAGAATGGAATGGTAATTCTCTGTGTAATATTTGCTGTTGATAGCTGCGAGAATACATGCAGATCCTCGGGGGCCATAATTTGATAAGTGAAGCCTTTCTTAACTAGTATTCCACTTACACTTTCACCCACTTCTGGGGTCTTCTCAGCAAGTTTTCCAATTGTTTTTGCCATTTTTTCAGAGTTGAAGTACATTTCAACAGACTGGCAATTTTTAGGAGTCAAGATCTTGGTGTTTCCATCAACAAACTCTGATATAAGCTTCTGTTTAAGCCTACCCATCTCATTGGCTTCTCCATGAACAAGAATTATGTTTGGTGGCATTAGCTCTTTCAGGAATGTACTTGTCTGAGCGTAATCTGCATGGGCAGAGAAAGATATATAATGGACTTGCATGTTGAGCGGTGCAGTTAGTCCATTTATGAGTGTTACTTCCTTTGGTTCATTGATAATAGTTTTCGCTAGTGTCCCTTCGACAACATAGCCAGGTATAACACACGCATTTTTCTTATCAGAGCACCACATATCAAACAGCTGCCTTGACAACCCGCTCTGCAATCCACCGGGACTAGCCATAACCACTGATGGGCCTACATCAGTAAAATCTTCAATACTATTCAGAGGAGATATGTGTTTGAATTTGAAGGGATTTGAATTTGCAAACTGGTTGCGTATCCTTTCATTCATAGAAAGGATATATGTCTGGTAAACAGACATGCACTTCTTTGCAAGGGGGGATGCATAATAAATGGGAATATTATGGAGTTCTGGATGGTTTGACCAATACTCGTTGAGGATCAATAGAAGTTCTTGAGCACGACCAAGGGCAAATGCTGGGATTAGCACACGACCTCCTTGGGAAACAGTAGAGTGGATAACATCAGTGAAGCGCTTCTCCCTAATATGACGAGGTTGATGGAGCTGAACACCATAAGTGGATTCAATTATGCAAATATCAGGTGAGAATTGTGGCATCTCAGCAGCACGAAGATGCCGATCTTCTTCACGTGAATAGTCTCCAGTATAGAGTACTCGAACACCAGCAATGTCCACCATGAACATAGCAGCACCAAGAACATGGCCAGCAGTATAACACCAAAACTTAATGCCATTCACATCCACAGTTTGGTGAAAGTCAATAACCTATAATACAAGTATAGTTGACAACTTAGAAACAAATAGAAGATACACTTCACAAATCCACAACTACAACTGATGAAACAATCACGTAAGTTAAAATACAGCACAAACATAACAAAGAAGGTACACTTTGCATTGCCTTTAGAGAAGGAAAGGAGCTAAAAGAAAATCATGTCTCTTTGGAGAACTATCAATCACTTTGAAACAAACACAGATATTAAGCCTCATGCCATTAACATACTTTCCTTTAATCTTAAAAGGGTAAAACATACAACACAGCAGTCAAAACATAACACAAATGTTACAACTTGGATTTCTTTGGAGAAGAACTCCTAGATGGAGTCAAAACGAACCATGTTCTTATCACAAGAAGCATCAATTACTATAAAGCAAATAGAAATATCAATTCTCTGGTGCTTACTGTAAGTTTTGTTTAATCTTAAATGTTAACTTTTCTAACTAGAGACTTGTACCTGGGGTGAAACTTTTGACAAAAAGAAATATACATGGAAGCACTATCCACAATCAAGCTAGAGCCAATGTGTCTACATACTTAAAAACAGAAGCCAAGCATTTAAGGTATCAACTTTTTGTTAACAGACATTATATCAGAAAAGGACAATAAAATGCAGGAAACAATTATGACAACCATATAAACTGCAATGTTCCTTGTCAAAAGCATTGACGTTTGAAACAAGAAATTGGATCATGGTAAAATTTTACCATGTCAAAAACAAATATCGAAGCTGGAGAAAGTTTAAAAAGAACAGTAAACAAGAAGCAAAGCAAAATCCCTTCTTACTGAATCTGATACATCCATCCTCGTCAGAACAATGTGTATAAAGCTTTCTCATGAAAGCAAAATGCACAATTGCATTAACAAGAAAGTCGGTTACACTTAAGTGGAAATAGAAATTAAATTAAAAATGATCAGAAGAAACAAGAAGATTTGAAGGGGATGTAAACAAACAAAATCAGAAAATTCCTTTGCTCCTATAAGGATCTTCAACACTTCTGAGGTAGCTTTCTGTAAATACTATATGGGAAAGTCAACTTAAGAGGTCTAAGTAGAAAGATAGGCATGCAAACGAATATTGTCAAGAATGCCAAAATTAATTCAAATCTCTGTTAAAAAGAATTTATATAGAATTATGCTCTTTAATCCAAACCCTTCAGCAATCAACAAACGCTGTCGTGTAGTAAGTGCAGGGATCTAGAAACGAAGTCGTTTTTTGTTATGAATATGGTTACTAGCCGTTGGTTGGCTTTGACAAAGGAGTATAACTCCGAAGGTCTGGAACTATTCCTTAATTCATCTTCAATATATTACTCCATTTAATTTTTTTCAAAAAAAAGAATTTATATAGATTTAACTTTATGTTGCCAACTATTAAACAGATTCATAACCGTTGCAGATCAGAACATATCAGGGCAAAATTTATCATGTAAGCCAACATCAATCGTTGCCTGCATCAAGACTTCAAACTTACGATATGTATACAACTAAAAGACAAGCATTAATAAGAGCTGACCATCATTGCAAGCCATATTGGACATGATACCCACAGTGACAAATTACATTCTGTTATTCAGAGACTAATTTCATTTTATGATATTATATCATGGATTCTCTGATGCCAGTTACCACTAGCTGCAAGATCTCAAAGAACAATGATAGGGATGCAATAATAAGAGAAGCAAACCTCAATTTTATCCATAGACCGGTTAATGTCTTGTTCATCAAACAACATATCTTCAACAGATACCTTGCTCACTTTTACATAATCTGTCAACATCAACTTGTAGATGGCCTTTGTTGCATGAGTCATAAAAACTCGACCCCTAAATGTGGTCTGGGAAAGATTTCAACCGTTAAATTTTGACTGTTAGCAAGTTTTTTCAACAGAAAAGAAAACAAACCTTCTCCAGAAAATAAGGAAGAGATGCAGCGTGGTCCAAGTGAAAGCTGCACACAAAAAACCCGTATGCAATATGAATCTTAGTCACTTCTTTCTGATTAGAATCATCCTTCTCATGTTAGATAAAGGACATGTAAAACATGTATAGACAAAGATGCACATTTTGCACATCAATGCAAGATTCAAAAACCTACCAAGGCAGAGAACTCTAAAAAAATAAAGATATAAAACATCATATTACTCACCACAAATGGAAGAAGGAAAAAAATTATTTTATGGATAAGAAAATTCAAACATAAAAATACTAAAGAATTACAAGCAAAACTTCCAACGTCAGACTCTCGTCAAAAGTTGCACTTTATACAAGAGGATTGGGAGTTACCAAAAAAGAGTACAATAATCTCCACATAATAGGCCTACAAATGAAAAGTATAAAACACTTAGCAAACCTGCATTACAATCCCCAATGACCATAATAATATGTTATAATTAACTAGTCCACAACCTTTCATTTATGTTCAAAACTAACCCAATTATGAAGCGCACCAAAATGGGATATCTTTCTTCTCAACCCAAGCACAAAAAAAGAAATCCTAACTTTACAGCAAGGAAACAAGAAAATATTAGGAAAAAAAGGTATTGTGATATAAAAGGGATACCCAAAGAATGCAAAAGTGTTGAACTCCGTGAGGAGCAAAATAAACTGATGAACTAGAAAACATAGTTGTACCATATTTCTTTTCATATAGTAGCATTTCATAGTAAATTACACCTAGTAGCCAATTATCAACCAATGTGAAGTACCAATGAAAATAAAACTGTTAAAGACCAAAGCAACCACATTTAGCAAGCCAGGAAAATTATAAACATACTGTGTGATGAGAAGAACATCAATTGTTGAAGGGTCAATTTCATCAAAATATGGAAGAGCAGACATGCCAGAGTAGGCTGGATGAATTCCACAGTCAAACTGCATACGTCAAAAGGAAGTTGGAGAACAAAATATTAACAAAAACATTCAGTTCCTACCAAAAAAAGTGTAAATAAAAGGTTTAATGTTTACCAACACAGTTTTGCCCTTGAAGCACATGTACACGCAAGATCTACCCACTTCATTGCCTGCTCCCAAAGGTATTATACTTAGTTGATCTCCTTCTCTTGTCGTCGGTCCATCTCGCCGTTTTAGAGATGCTGACTGTCCCGTTGAAGCCATTTCAAGTCCTGCTCGGCAGAAGACAGAGAGGCACACAAAAAAACGTACAGAAAATAATTAATGTAGGGTTAGCAATAACAAGAGAAATGAGCAAATTAAATTCCAAAATTATTTTCGGTGGGTTAAGGTTGCGATTTACGCACAGGACAATTATTTTCCAGAAAAAGAGATAGACTTAAATGAAGGGGCTCAAGAGAATGGGTCTATCAAGTAACACTGGTATCCTTGGTGAATGCGACTCTATAGGAGTTCAGTGAGCATATATGCAAGGAATGGGTAAGATTGCCCACCAAACATTTTTGGAAGGATGAAAGAAATAGGAAATATTTGTAATTGGTATTGTATATTTCAAAGTTCTTGTGTCTTGTATTGTTTCTCTTCTATTCAGTTTAGTTTGGCTCCCAGTTCGAGTGGGTAAGTTTGGCCTTTGGATTTGGACTCGGTATGAGATTTGGTTTTTGGGATTTCTCTAGTTATTTACATAAACCTTTTATTTCTTGTTTTATAATATTTCTGATTTAACAAAAAAAAAAGAAAAAAGCAGCAATGACCAAATTAAATTCCAAAAAAAAAAAAGAAGAGTAATGAGCAAATGAAGAGAGCTAAAACCCTGAAAATAAGTATATCCCAGTAGTAACAAGAACATGAGTAATTAGAAAAGTCTACAATGCCTAGATACTGATCATGCAAACAAGATGTCAATATCGATTGGTTAGCTATTTTCAGCACAAAGTTTAATGTGGCATTACCAAGCATCACAGATCGAAGTAGGAGTTAGGCCTAACAATAGCTAATCATTTATAGACAATGAAAACAGGAAAGAAAGCTCATCTGCAATGAGTTTTAAGGCCTTAGAGCAATGAAACAAGAAAATAGAACCAAAGGTTCAAACAAGTAAGCCAGCTATATACATATTTGTAACATAAAACAGTTGAAACTGTATATTTTTCTTGCAACACCAAGGAAGACAAAGTTTAAAGAGGATAAAAAAAAAGGGAGAAAGGTCAGTTTTCGTTGGGACTATTTATGTAGCAAACATCAGGAGTATATAAGATGTGAAGTAGGAAACTTGCAAGTTACCCCAAAATTCATCAACTGAGTAACCAACTAAAAGCATAATTCTCCAATGTTATTTATGTTGGGAAAAACTTCAAGCAGAACTATGTCAATAAATAAAATCCTTTGATAAACCAATCGACAAACACATAGCAAGATAAATTTTAAATTTTAACATTTTTACCCTTGGACTTCAGATTACCCTTGATTTCACAGTATTAGAGGTGAATGGAGTCCTTTCCACTAAAACCTATAAGTTCAAAGACCAGAAAAATGAGTGAGCAGCAGTTCTGAACAAAACCTCTCCCTACAAAAGGATCCGGCTTTAACTTTAACAATATCA
>JANKOE010000002.1:56149246-56164014 GCA_026284465.1 Erythroxylum citrifolium | reverse complement strand
TGTGATAGGCACTCGGTCACAACATTAATAACGAATGTGGAGTCTCATATGCATCTGTATGTGTTTATATATGATCTAATTCGCATTGATTAAATGATGTGCCATGATAGTGTGAGTATTAGAAATATTCATGTTCTGTATGAATAATTGTGAAATTTGTGATTTGTGTATGTGAATCCAGTGAAATCATCAATGATGGTTCACTTATTGAGTTCGCAAAACTCATAAAAATTGCAACGTGGTTTTTCAGGTACGAGACAGGAGACTTAGTGTTTATTCTGGATTAGAAGAACATTTTGGACTAGGTTATGGCTCAGAGGTCTTTCAGCTGACGTCAGAGAGTTATAACTTTTATTTTGTAGTTTTGCTAGAACCTGTATAAGGTTTTGTAATTATTTGTCTATTGGAAACAGTGTAAACTTTGTGAATGAATGCAATGAATGGTTTTAAATTTGATGACTTTTAATTGATGTTAGTTGATGCCATGTGTAAGTTGGATTTGTTTTTGCTCTAACATATCATTAGCATAGGATATATACTTGAATGTTCCTGAATGTTTGGGTATGTACCCTATGGTAGTGGGATGTTGCAGAGAGCAAGCTCGGCCGAATCATCACAATCATGCTACCTCTCATGTACCATATATAGGTTGGCGTCCGAGAGTAAGCTTGACCGAACCATCCTAACTGCATCATAACTAAATCAATAGACCCAATACTAACCCAAATCTATACTCGACTAATGACTCACTGTGTGCACAACCTAGGGACACCCACCAGGTAACTCATAATATAACAATCCTCCACATTATCACATAACAAGACAAGCACAACATTGCACAACAAATATATGTATACATGTGTCAATCCATATGTACAAATGTCATGCGTGCATATGAAAATGATGGTGATTTCCATAATGAATATGAAATTCTAATGCATGTTCATAACCATGAATATTAACTCATAAGTAGAATGCGCTCCTTCGCGCCAAACCTAGTGTCTTGAAGTGGAGGGTTTAGCTTCTGATTGATCTATAGAAAGAAAAGTCAGAATGGCCATTAGGATTAAAACTTAAACTAATTTTAGACACTTCAAGAATAAGACCATGACTCAATATTAAAAAGCTATATTTTCTATTTAAAAACGACAATGTCATGTTTTACAGGAGCCTATTTAAAAATTTAGCTGAGTTTCCCTATAAAACGGACATCCCCCTTCCGAAAAAGGGCAATTCCTATAATGAAAAGACACTTCTATGACCACCAATAATCACAACTCAATTTGGGCCTCCAAACTACATATCCATGCCTAATTGAGTACACATTTACATCGCAAAAATTCATAATAAATCTAATCATAACTCAGGGAAACCAATTTCTAACCCATACACCCTCATTTAGACTCAATACATCAAGATATTCTCAATTCTAATCAAGAACAATTCAATTTATTCAATTTCATGCATTTCTATAAGAAAATTAACCCTTTTAAATTTTTATCTAACAAACTATGAAGAATCTCAATACATTTCTTTTATGAAAATTGATCTACATAATATTTGGGAGTTTTTAAAATTATTTTTGACCATTTCTGGGCTGGTCAGAAAATTACCATCGTCACCGGAGCGTGGGATACACGTACCGGCGCCGGAGGGGCGGTGATCTTCACACCTACCTAGAAATGATGAACTTACCTCTAGGAATCCAATGACACTGGTCTCGTGTGGAAACTCCTCCCGGTTTGTGAGAATCGAAGGTTTAAAGCTCAAAGGTGACCCATTTCTGTTTACCAGCAAAATGGGCCGATTGACGTTGGGTTTCCATCCTTACCTATGTTTTTAGGGTTGTTAGAGATGATGGTGGTGTTAGTTTCACCAAAAAATGACTAAAATAGGAGATCGGTGACTTACCTAAATGAATCGAAACTTCCAGTTGTGATTCCTCCAAATTTGGGTCGTTTATAAAGAAACAAGTTTATAGGTTTTGTAGAAGGTCCCGAGAGCTTTCCGTAGAACCATAGGTAGTGAAAAATGGTGATCGGACAGTGAAGTTATGAGTGTCGAAAGTTGGGAGTGAATAGTAACCTATAGGGAAAAGAGTTTAAGAGAGAGATAAAATTAAGCTTTCTTAAGCTCAACTTATACTTTTATAGGTGTTTCTCTTTATTAGTCCATTATGAGTAATTTAGCAAAAATTTGGATCATTACAAAGTTAGTCATAATGTGAAATGGAATAAGAAAATTTTTCTTAAAGAGTATCAAAGTGAAAAAGAATGAAGCTAAAGAATAAAGTGTTAAATTGGTAGTGGAAATTCTTTTTGCAATGGTCAGGATGTTATTGATATTGTTGATAGTGCTATTCCTACCTAACAAAAAAGGATTAATGCACATGATGTGAAGAAAATAAAAAGACAAGTGTCTAATATTTTTGCTCTGCGAATAACTCTTAGAGCTTAACCTTTAATTTCAAGTGCCTTACAATCTAAAAAAGTATCTCATAATGTAGATATGAAATGGATAAATGGTGGTGTGATGCAATATATCATTTAATATTGCTCAATCTTATTATTACTAGCCTATAGTATATGCTATTGCCTATAATAATCCATAATATAAAATTCCTTCAACTGATGACTACAAAAGTAATCTTCCAAGCAGCTCCATTGGTGAAATAAAAAGTTATCCAGATGATAGAAAAATGACTTAGTCAACTTATGAGTATTCAATCATATATGATGGTTGGACAAATAGAATACATGTTGCACACCTCGCCCTTGTGAGTGTCGGGCCCGACGTCCTAAGTGACATCTGAACGCGTATCCCACAAGGGTGACGTGCCCCCACCAAGACAAACATTAAAACTATACATTGTTCCTATTTCTAAACTGAATTTGGGAAAGCCGAAATTTGAATTTCAATTCTACTTGCTTAGAAAGTATGAAGCTCTATGTTTCTAGTTTATTTTGAAACAAGAATTATCGAATTTGGAGATCCCATAACAAAGTTATGGCTACTACCTTGTAGAGTTATTTCAACGAACCCTTATTAGCCAAGAATTTATTATAAAGGGATAGAAAAAGGCATTAGGAATCTATCGCTCTAAGAATCACTTCATTTGGAGGTCGGATGATGAAGTTATGGCCAAAAGAATAAAATATGTCCAAATCGTTAATCATATTGCCCCTGTCTTGGGGCAATTAGCATAATTGTCCTTAGAGATAACAGATTAGGATAATCTCAGGACGCCTTGATAGAAGACTTCGAGATCTATAACTTTCATGCAGATATCGAAGACAAATTCTATTGTCTAAAGGGTCAAATATGGAGCAGAAGATAGCAAGAAGGCAGACGAAGCAAAAGCAGACGAATAAAAAAGGCAGACGAAACAAGAGGCAGACGAATCAAAAAGGCAGATGAAACAAGAGGCAGACGAATACGGAAAGCAGACGAATGCAAGAAGCAGATGAATGCGGACGCAGACGAATACATAAGGCAGACAAAGCAGAAGGCAAACAAATGCAAAAAATAAATGAATACGGAGGCAGACGATAGCATGAGGCAGACGAATGCAAGAAGCAGACACAGACGATAGCATAAGGTAGACGAATGCAAGAAGCAGAAGAATGCGGAAGGCAGACGAATGCAAGAAGTAGACGAAGCGGAAGACAGACAAATGCAAAAAGCAGACGAATGCAAGAGCAGACGATAGCATGGTCAACTTAAGATGAAACAAAGTCAACTTAAGACGATGCAACGCTTAAGACGAATACAGTCAACTTAAGACGAAGCAAAGTCAACTTAAGACCATGCAATGTTCAAGACGAATGCGGAGTCAACTTAATACGAAGCAAAGTTAACTTAAGATGATGCAATGCTTAAGACGAATTGTCCTTACAGACGATACAACTTTACAGACGATGCATCCCTACAGACGATATGACGTCATCACAGACAATGTGACATCATCACAGGCGATATGTCTTTATAGACGATACATCTTTACAGACAAATCATCCCTACAGATGATACATACTCACAGACTATATGACGTCATCACAAACGATACATCTTTACAGACGAATCATCCTTACAGACGATACATACTTACAGACTATATGACGTCATCACAGACGATGTTACTTGATACTCCTAAGCAATTCCCCTTCTAAGGACCCTAACTTTTGAACATTTGAGTCAAAAGTTTCCTATTATATACCATTGGAAAGCTAAGAGAAAGACCTACAACTTTCCAGAAGGCACATTTGCCTATTTCTACCTAGATTAATCCAGATCTTTTCCTGGAGTCCGAGTACTAACTTTTACCTTATGCAAACTAAACGATGAAATGTATTAACTTGAAAGAAAATCATGAGCCAAAAGCAAATCTTATTCCATTGACATAAAAAGGTAAGATTTTTTTTTACAAAGCTTTAGAGGGCATTTCAAGCTGCAATTACATTAAGGTCTCAAAATCCCCAAAATACAAAAATTACATAAATCATGAGTTGCTCAAAATGCAACTAAAGCCTTGCTTTACAGAATTTACTTCCAATTCAAAATATTTCAAAAGTGGAGTGATGCCTTGGCTATTGACTACTCGATCTCTTGCTCATCACCTGCTTATAGGGAGGAAAATGGGGGTGAGCTTAAAGCTCGTGGGTAACAATTTTATAACTAGTAACAAGAAAAACCATTTAGAAAGTCATTTTCATGCAGAAATTCATGTTTATGCAAAATGAGTAGGCATATCAGCTTATTTTGAACATATAGCATATCAAAACGCCATGAGCACATAAGCATAACAAAATGGTCTAGGTAAGTCCATAAACTTGACGCACTACACATTTTCACATAATGGTCTTATGTAGCCGTAAACTTGAGGGAGTCCATGAAGGAGCTCCGTGCCACTAGCGGGCAGGCGGGAGAAACCTATAACTTAGTCAACGTGCACGTGACAATTCTTGAGGGACTATCACAAACCCACATAACACATATTTCATGAACTTGTAAGCTTGTTATCCAAAATGTTACTTCTTCAAAAACTTGCTTATCATGTACTTGCTATATCTTGAAAACCTTTTCCGAAAATATGATTTCATGAACATGTATCTTTTCAAAGAATCATTTTTAAAAGTTTTTCACCAATCATGAACACAATTTACGCAGCAATCATATATCACCATCTTACAACATTTAAAAGGCAATAAATGCACATGAATAAGGTAGTTGAAAAAAAATCATTTCTTGAAAGAATCTTTAATGGCTCATTACTTAATTATAAAAGTGAAACCCACCTTGAATTTTTTGCTTATATGCTTGCTTAGGGATGTCTTTCCTCTTGCTCCTCTTGTCTTTCTTGATCCCTTTTCAACATTGATACAATTCCCAAATCAATAGGAATTCCAAATGAGAACCCAAAGAAACATATGTATAAAATTGATCGTAGAACACTTAAACCCATGCATTTTCTAATTTCTTTGAACCAAAACCCTTCCAAAATCTAAAGCTTCACCAAATGAAGAAATGTTTGGTTCAAAAGAAAGCTCGTCTTTCTCTATGTTTTTCCTTTCTTGTTCGACCTCAAAATCTCACTAGAAAGCTTAGGAAAAGAAACCCTAGCTCAACTCTCTTCTTTTCTCTCCAACCACCGAAACTCACTTCCTCTTTCTTTCTTATCTTCTTTTCATGCTCTCTCTCGTCTTTCATTCCTCACTAATGTTTTTGTCTTCTAAAATGTAAGACAACAATTCCATCTTCCCAATTTGCCCTTCCTTTTAATCTTATGCCTTAGTAAACTTAAGTGATCTTCCAAAAATACCCTCGAATATTCTTATTACCTTAGCATTTTAATTTCATTAACCCTTGCAATAAAATCCTACTAATCTTGACATAGTAATTAACACCAAAATTTATCTATCAAGACCCCATAATTCATTTTAAATCATGCTTAATAATAAAAAAAATTCGGGGGCCAACAATACATAAACCTATTATCAATTTTTCTGGTTTATTCTACTAAGGGGACAATGCTTTTTAAGTATATTGATACATCTGGCCCTGTAAAAGAAAAAGGATGTTATGTTTATTTGATGAAGTTATAAATGAAGTTGGGTTTTTAAATATTGTAAAGATCATTACTAATAATAATTCTACTTGTAAAGAAATAAGGAAAAGGTTTCAAAGCATGTATAATTCGTTTTATTGGACTCCTTATGCTATATATTGTGTTGACCAGATGTTAAAAAAATGGGAGATGCTAGATACTTTCCTATCATTAGTGAAACTGTGCAAAAAGCAAGAAACGTGACTAAGTTCATCTATAATCATTCATGGGTTATGAATTTAATGAGAAAGAATTTCACCAATAATAGGTGTGTTGTCCTACCATAACAAGGTTTGTGACTGACTTCTTACCACTTCATTATTTGCTCTAACGAAGAAGAAGCTGAGACAAAACATTTACAAGTAATAAGTGAGTTATATCTCAATATGCCAAATCTAATGCTGGAATGGAAGTTTCTAAAATTATACTTGAAGGTCATGAATTATGGTCTCAATGTCAATTTTTCATCCAAGTTTGCAAGTTTTTGTTAAGTTTTTTGTCTAAATAATAGTAAAAGAACGTAACAATGGGTTTTTTTATGATACTATAGAGAGGCTACTATGAAAAATAGGTCTTTTTTGCATACACCTTATCTTGCAGTCATCAACAAGAGATGAAAAAGGTAACTTTACTCTCTATTATTTGTTGATGCATTTTTCAATTCGAGTATCTATTTTAGACCAAGTTTGACAAAAAAAGTTGAAGTTAATAGAAAAATGTTATTATCACAACAATTGTTTCATATGAGAAGATGTAAGATCCTTTACCTTATAAATGGAGACATACAATAATGAGAGTGGTGATTTTGGAATGTTTATTGCAATTTGTCAAAGAGACAAAATTAATTTAAGTATACATTTCTTTACTTTTATTACTTGTTTGAAATTAATCATCACTTTGTTTGTTTATAAGATTATTTTTGTAATCTTACAGCTTCTTAGTCGGGTCAATTCAAAAGTAGTGTTCTAGAATTGCAAAGGTTCATAATTTGAATTCTGAGTCAAAGTGTGAGTAACGAGGTATGAAAGGAATTAAAGTGCATTTGAATTTATTTATTCCAAAAAATAAATTATAACGCAAAAGATTGAATGATTTGATCTTCGATACAACTTAAAGCTTTAAGAAATGTATGTTATTATCATTATTAAATTAAATATAATTTCGTGCAATTCCTTAACTATTAAATTTTATTTGTTTACTAGGACTTTTAATAGAACAAATAGTTGTATAGATCCAATTTTTCTTAACCATATCGATCTTTTGGCGGGTTGAGTTTATATGAATCCATGTTTCATATATGAGAGTGATTTGGAAGATAATCCCATATGTGAAATTATTGACATGTCATTTAATACAACAATTTTGAATATAGTGATAATGAGACTCCTCTCAATATCGAAGATTTTATACTAAATAACAAATTAAAGACATTGCAATTTGAGCAAATATGACATTGAATAAATATCCAAAATTTTCTTTTTTTTTTCTCTTTTCTTTTAATTTCACTTGTATTTGATATATATATATATATTTCAAATTTTATTTATGTAATATAAATATAAAACTTTTCATTGTAATTGCTTTCATTTCAAGTTTCACTTCTATTTTGTTGTATTCTTCAGCTAGTATTTTTGTTATAATATTTATGGACTTATATTATTCTTATTATATGATATTTGATAAAATTGTTCTTTACTATATTAGATTGTAATATTTTAAGGACTTTATATTATTCTTAGTTTTATATCTATATAATAAATTATCTTTTTTATTAATTATAGTTATTGTTTATACATGAAATATGTGAAAAGTAATATTAATAAAGATGTAGTTGTCATTTCAAATTATTATTATTATTATTATTATTATTATTATTATTTGAAACAAGGTTGATATGAAATTAAAAATTGTATAACATAAGGGACAATTTTGTAATTTTTTAAAATTTATGAACTATTAAAATTTTAAGAAATTACTCAAAGTGGTACCTAATATTAACCAATTTTGATACCATAATGCACCAGAACTAGATTTGGTACCGAATCCAATATAGCATTCATAACATCAGCCCGAACTTCTGCAATTAATAAGAGGCATGTTTCTCCCCTTTTCTTTCAAGAAATCCCATTACCTGTCAAGATTGAATCATAAAGCCTCTGCCAAGAAGTATAGTAGAACACCTCAAAAATAAACTCTGCGGTTACTGTTTCATATTCATCCGACAACTCTCCCGTAAGCTGCTATTATGAAATCTAATAAAACAAGTTGCAGGGGAACGATTTAGAAGTATTCCAGGGGACACACCTAGCTATTCTTTTTATAGAATTTGCTTTTAATAGGAACATTTTCATGGAATCCTTGTGCATAGCTAGGCAAAACTCTTCATTATCAGTACTATTCACCACTTGTACCTCTATGAAAATTCCCAAATTAGCATATAATGTTTTGATTAAGACTGAATTCCATGTAATAATTTTAGTATAAATGTTATTTCAAGCCTGAGGACAAAACAGAGTAGCTAATCCATGATCCACTGTTATTTCAAGCTTACTATAGTTCATTAGAGATTTCTTATCACACATATATGTCCCTCTTCCTCTGGCCAATACCTCACCATCTACATCTATGATCCCTCCTTTAGCTGGCTCGTTAGTGCGTTGACCAGGATCCAAGATGAATGCTTTCACCTTTTGTTAGTCGCACAACAAAATAATCAGTGATTAGACAAAATAGGTAGCATCATTTGACACGATTTCAAAATCATTACGAAAAGTATTTGATATTTAAACTACAAGGGAAAGCAAAAACTGGTTCAATAGTTCATGTCCTTCAAACTTAAATTGGACCAAAACAAGATTGTAAACTATGACCCAGATAAAAACAAACAAGAATATCATTATTCAATTAGAAAGTCAATATAGATCATGTTTTCCTAAATACTAGTTCTCATTTGTTTTGGAGAAAAGAAGAAAATAACCGATCTAAGACTACTGGACTTTAATCTATCCTTTGATTAGAAAGACAAAAAGACAGAATTTATAACCAAAAAAAGAAGGTGATATTCAAAGATGCTTATTTTATTCCAAGGAAGAAAGAATGCTTATTTTGATTAACTAACCTTAAGATACAAAACATCTGGTGATTTGATATGTCCGCCGTTGCTCACTTTCGTCAATAAAGACATCAAGGATAACTTCGTGCACTGCTTGATGACGATTAAGTCCAAGCAACCATCTGAGAACTGAATCAACCATAAAAGTGACCGAAGAAATAGTGTGAGCCTTTCTTCCTTTAGAAAATATACATATTGGAGAAGTTTAAGAATAGTAAATGTGATACTAAGTGCACCATGTGCTTCATTTAAAAGGGAAACTAGCATACACAGGCATCACATTACTAGTCCACTACCCCGTGGCGCTGCAAGAAATAAATATGGATGTCCCCACATAGAGAAGGAATTATTGTCTAAACAAATTAAGGAAATGAGAAACAACAATCCAGAGTGTTTGAATAGTCAAACACAATATAAAAGATGATTAATGAAAGGAAAGTTGAAGTTGCATGGAAGAAGCTTAGATTAGCATTGTTCAAATGGGAAGGCAATTATATATGTAAAACTAAAATGGAGTTTTATGCCAAATTATTGATAAGGAAGTCCTCAACCAAATCTCTTCCATAAAGTAATCCTCCTTAATCTTTTAAAGCAGGCAATTAACTACTTATCTAGAGACCTGGAATACAAGTCATACCAACCTTTGCATCTGGTGCAGCCATGGTCCTCTCCCCACCCCAAGGCACATTGTGAAGCCAGATTGAAACAAACGGCCCACTGAAAGTCCTCCAACTCAGATTCTTCAAGTTAACATCAGCTCCAGGGTAACCATGCTGAATCTGAACAGGGTGCTCTTGGCCAGGGTTGCATGTACCCTGTTCCCCATCAGATTGGTCACTGTAGCTAGTTGGATGCCCATAAGACTCAAAGCCAGGTGCAGGCACAAAAGAAATACGTCCATTGTATTTCCTCAAATTGATTACTCGCTGTAGGCCCTATATGAGCGAGGAAGAGAGGTAAGGTCCAATGATTATCAAATTCTGAAACCAAAGGAGCTAACCAAACTCTCATACAATTGAACCAAACAGAAAAACCAGAAAAAAGAAAAGATTAAATATGAAAAATGTCAAGTTTATGCTCTAAATCATAGACTTCATTTATCTTTCAATTTTCAACTGCAAAATAATTCCTATGGCAGGAAGTCATCACTTTTGTAATAGAATATAATTATCTCAACTTACTAGTAAAAGAACAAAAATATGAGCATGATTTTTTGAGGCATAACAGACAAAGAACATAAGAATTTTCTTTTATTGTATTGTCTTATTAATTATTACGTTCCATCCAGCAACTCAACAAATTCTGCATCAGCTAATTTCAAATAATGTAAGAAATGAAGATTGAGCTTTGAGTCCAAAAATTGAATGAAGCTAAGGCCTATTTAGTTTCCACTTCTGTTTTCTGTTTGAAAATTTTTAAGTATCAAATATTTAATTATTAACAATAATATTGGTTTAAAATTAAAATACATATATAAAATAAATATTAGTTTGTAAATAAAATTGATATAAGTTTTACTTATTTACTTATTTATTTTTAATAAAAATATATAATTTAGTATTAAATATTTTACAAAATATTAAAATAAAATTAGTTACTTAATCAATTAATAAAATTAATTTTCTCTTATTTTTATTTAATATTTAATTATTATAAATAATAAAAATATAACTACATTGATATTAACAATGTAACAAGTTTTTCTTTTTGTTCGAAAAAAATTGAAACCAAAATTAGGAAACAAAAACCAAAAACAAAAATACATAAGTAAAACAAAAAATTTAACAACAATTCTGCAGTAAGTCCACAATTTAAAGTAGAACCAAACAAAAGTAGTTCAATGGATTTTCAAGCCATCTAGTTAATGGGAGTCAAGTTAATGGGAGTCAGAAAAAGATTTGACAACAATTCTGTCGTAATTCCAGAATTTAAACTTCTGGAAAGAATCCAATTCATAAAAGAATTCCACTATCTCTATACAAGTAGAACAGGATATAAATATGAGACAATAAAGTCAAGAACAAGAGAGTTAAAAAGTTTCCTAATTTGCAGTATGATAAATGAAATTTACATAAGTCTGTCGTTGGAATATGGATCCATTTTTTATAAGTCTGTCGTTGGAATATGGATCCATTTTAAAAACTATGGTTGAGCGATGACAAGCCCAAACATTGACTAATTTGCAACTACAGATTTTGGTTTGTATGGGGCCAAAAAGAGAGGGAGTAGTGGGGATAAAGAGATAAGCAATCAGACTACAAAAAGCAAAATAATAACAGTGCAGTGTAGGCAACATACATAAAAATCAATCCGTGCACTCCCCATCCATCTGTATTTTTCAGATTCTATGTCAATATCTGCTATCAGACCTGAAACAAAATAAGACAGTCTCACATGATACAAGCTATTAGCAATACTCTTTCAGATAAACTCAAGAGGTGCTATCATAAAAGTCAATAACTAGTGCAATGAAACCATTGTCAAATGCAGATCCAACTGAACTAAAATTAAAGCATCGGTATGTAAATGTGTACCCCATGCAAGCATCAAGACACTGAAAAATTTGGTCTCTCCTTGAACAATAGTAGCTACATCCAAAGAACACTTATGGCCTGGCAGTATGAAGCGTAACACTTAGATTAGAAAACTAAAACAATAAATAAGACAGTCTGCAAACTAAAGGCATACTAACACTTAACCTCGTATGATTGCAAAAACAGCATTTGTTGCCGTACATAGTTCTCCAACTGAAGCCAAAGTAGATTTCACCATGCCATTTTCTGTACCTGCATCAAGATACAATATGTCAAATGTCTTGAAATGCTCTTGCTATTTCTCACTCTTGCTAAGCAATTTACTGTACTTATTCAACCCAAAAACCATCAAATCATGTTATAAGTATGAAATTAAACACAAATGGTAGTACAAAATCATGATGAGTAAACAGGTAATCCAAGATAAACTGGTACGGATAAGCATGTCATCATACAAAAACAGAATGATTAATTTGCCCAATAAAATATCTTATACCAATGCTCCAGATCGCTTATACTCACTACTCTATATAGATAGCAGTTCATTACTGGTAAAAAGAAAGGAGATAGAATATAGCGAAGATAAACAAACCTCCAGGAATCATTCCAATAGGAATTTTTATTGCAGTACTCCAGTCCTCTCTCCCTAAAAGCCCATTTACCACCTATTGAAGCAAAATAAGTGTAAGAAGGAAAGAACAACAATCACATAGACCAACATAAAAAGTGTTGTACATCATAACTTGACTTTACAATGACAGTATGAAATGCCAGATTGTAAATTGTGTTTGTTTTAAAACTTAACGAAACAAAAGCGGAAATACTGAAATAGATATGATTTGAAGATGCACAACAATAATTAAAGCGGTTTAGAAGGCTAATGTAAAATTTCAAACAAAATTAGCCTGACTAGATTTGCTTATATCTTTAAATTGTTTGTAAAATATCTCCGCAACTAATTGACATAAATCTTACCGTAGTCACTAAAATTTATCAAAAAGCTCTTGGTATGACAACACGTTTAAACCAGATAGGTGCACACAGCACATATTAACCATAACCAACTGACCTCAACTAGGATTCCATCTCCACTAACACAAACAATACCATCATATTGCGTCAAATCCAAAGAATTAGCGACCTCCTTGGCATGAAGCTGGTATTTAGTTTCTAGAAATGAATAATTCATTAAATCCAATAATTCAGGAACATATACTCACTAGTAAATAACTGAATACAAAAAACCCAAACCTTGCACTGTAATTTGAATAGACTCGGTAGTAAAGAACTGAATACCAAAAACCCAAACCTTGCATTGTAATTTGAACCTCAGCAGCATCCAATAGCGGTTTAACAACATCAAGAAAAATCTTTGAAGCAGACTTCTTTCCTCCGTATGGATTGACCAAAACAAACAGCCTCTTTGGCCGACCTGTCGGCAAGTGAAAGTGCAAATCTTTAATAAACTTATGGATTACATTAAACTCGCCTGACAGTCTTTCCCTTGCAAATTCTCTTTTCTTTTCTTTCAGTTTTCCCATTAACCAAACAAGAGATAAGAACAAAAACAAGACAAGTGGTTACCGAGAGAATCGAGATAATTCCGGAGATGTTGACACCAAAGCTTCTTATAGTCGTCGTGAAGAGGCTGGAATATGAAATCCTCCCTTACCCGGGCTCCGGCGTCGGAAAACCCGCAGATTCCGAGTCCATTATCTACCAAAGCCTTAACTCTTATCTTATCTCCCTCAACTACGAAGCCAAGTACTTGCTTTTCCAAGCTCAAACGGCGCTGGCCATTGTCCGTCCAAAGGAGCTCACCGTCCAGCGTCAAATTCAAACGCGTAACTATGTCGTTTACAAGGACCTGGTCCGAGAATACAGGTTCCGTTGGGTTCTCGGGTTGATTCATATTTGTTAAAAAGGAGTCCACATCGACTCTGTCCATTGCCTTCTCTTCTCTGCTTTCTGTTCGTCAGCAGTCGAATGGAAAGCACCGGTTTGGTTCGGTTATATATAGAGCATTTGAGCCGGGTTAACGAAGGGGATCGTTTCCTGGAGTTGTACGCCAGCTTCGGCTTAGTTGGTCTGTCGTTTGCGAGCTTGGGTTGGGCGCTGAATTCTATTTTGTATTTTCTAATTTATGTAAAATAGTTCTGAAATTGAAATTATTTGAATTCTATTTTGTACTTTCCGACTAAAAGTAACTCGTGTGGTATCAAATTGAATTTATCTGTTAGCTTATGATGTTATAATAAGATGCAAAAAGAAACTTATGGAAAGGAGTCGTAGCTATTCTATTTGGATGCTGTTCAACACCTTTCACGTTGTCGTAAGACGTACATAATATGTTTTTTCTTTAGAATTTTACTTTGCTTTCTATTTAAATTATTATAATTTACTCACTTTATATTATATTTTAATAAAATAATAGGATTTTTCCATTATAATATCAAATCATATATACATCATTGATTAATATTACCTTATTTTACAATAATATTTTTTTCTCTCGTTTCCAATTTAAATCTTATTATTATTTCCTTTTGAGTTCCAAAGCTTATCTTCTATATTGAAATTCGAACCTCTAATTGCCCTTTAGTAGTTGGAAGACAATTAACGAAATAATTAGCAATTCATTCATGGGTATATTTGTAACTATTTTTTTTTAAGTAGAAGATACCACACTTGTATTCAATGTTCTGAATACCGTATCGGATGTGGTACCGGATTGGGCTCTGGAACGGAACTGTACCGGTACCGGTTGGTACCGGGTACCGTTTCAGGGTATTTTTTAAATTTATAAAATAGTCCATAAACTTTTTAAAAATAGCAAAATAGTTCATATTGGTATATTATACAGTTCTACTGTATCCTTTACTAGTTTCTTATGATATGATATTTTTATCTTAATTTTCTGAAAATTGTCATTTATTCTATGGTATTATTTAATTATATATATTTTATTTTATTTTAAAATTAAGAATGATTGAAAATTAAAAAATATTTTATAAAATAA
>JANKOE010000002.1:56130447-56147850 GCA_026284465.1 Erythroxylum citrifolium | reverse complement strand
GCAGACCAGGCGATGCGACGGTGAGAAGATGAGAGAAGAAGAGGCTGAAGAAAAGTCCAGAAGGCAGAAGCTCTCGGTCGGCGGAGGGGGGGTGGGGAAATTTAGGGTTTTTTTTTAAATTTGCATATTAGTCCCTGCATTTTCGAGAGTTTACGGTACCGGCCGGTATCTTCCGGTACTGCCGGTACCGGCCGATACCGACCGAAAACTACCGGTATTTAAGGGCGGTACCAAGTTGGCCCGTTCCGTTCCGGTTTCCAACCGGTACGGTACGTTCTGGCCGGAATCATCCGGAACGGAACGGTATTCATGACACTGCTTGTTTTAATGATAATGAGAGTGGAGAACATCCAAAATAGTTTCCCAAATACAAAATGGTAAAAGTCGAATGGATGCTCTAACAAGAGAGTGAGCAACGTCATTCATAATTCGACGTATCCATCTAACTTGGATATTCGGTCTTATCTCTAATAATTTCTTACAATCCATAATTCGACGTATCCATCTAACTTGGATATCTGGTCTTATCTCTAATAATTTCTTACAATCCGACACAATAATACCAAACTCAGAAAGATCTAAAGACTGAGAATTAAGTACAAAAAATAAAACTTGACAATCAATAAAAATATAACCACTTGATTGGTAGTTGTCTATGATGAATTGCAGCGTTGTTCTTAGCGCCAAAGCTTCAGCCATTGCCAGAGATTTACAGCCCATAGTATGGCATGATAAAGCTTAAAAAAATCTCCCTTCACCATCTTCCAACACCACTCCACTAAATGTTGCATCTTTAACTTGAAACAAGGCTCCATCATAAAAAGCTTGCCAACTCAAGCTTTCAAGATTAACACAAACAGAGAGGCTAGAAGTACCAACGTTGCTTCCATTTCTGGCACCTGCAGAATCGCGTAAGCTGAAGAGAGACCGCCATTCATCAAGTTGGTCAGCGGTAAAATGTACAATCTGGTTCGACGGGATAAATTTTACAGACCAGCAAAAATCATTCCTTGATCGCCACAAATTCCATGCTATATAGGCAACGAACTCAACTCTTTCTTGGCCATGGGAAGCCCAAATCTGCATAAACAACTCAATAAAAGTGGCGTTCATTGGAGGTGCATGAAATTCGGCAATACTCCAACAAATTGATGCTCTATGACAATGACCCACACATGATCACCATTCTCAGGAGATGAGCAGAAAAAACAATTTGGATTCACATTAATTCCTCTCCTTAAAAGATTAAACTTGGTGGGAAGCACATCCCTACAAGCTCGCCATATAAAATCATGCACTTTGGGAGACAGATTAAGAGCCCAAATTCTTCTCCAAATATCTGATTGTACATTATTTTGAGCAGCCCCTTCATCACCTAAACTCACCCGATAATCGAATTTGACCGTATACACTCCCCGCTTCTCAAAGTGCCACAAGATAGAATCTTCAAAATTGTGAATAGATAAAAGGAATGGCAAGAATAAACTTCACATCTCTAGCAGAGAAAGACTACATTAGTCTACCCAAATGCCACTTCTTTTCCCCATCAACAAAAAAATCACAAGAACGTGACACTGGATCAATAAAAATAGCACCATCCTCGGCCTTAAAAGAATCCGGTTTAGGAATCCATGGATCAGTAGCTGCCACAATACTCCTTCCATTACCAACACGCCACCTAACTCCTTTCCTCAGCAAATCAATAGAGGCATAGACACTCAACCATACAAAACTCGGGTTATTACCTTTCTAAGCTTTGAAAAGATCCCTCCTCGGGAAATATTTAGCTTTGAAGATGCTATAAAATAGAGTATATTGCTCCTTAAGTAACCTCTAACCTTGCTTAGCTAACATAACAAGACTGAAGTGTTTGAGATCCTTAAAACCCATACCACCTTGTCGCTTCAGATAAGACATTCTCTCCCATGATAACCAATTGATTCCTTTACCTTGTTCTTTCCTTCCATTCCACCAGAATTGATTCATGATAACCTGCAATTTATTGCATAAAGTAGAAGGAAGCAAGAACACTGACATACAATAAGAAGGAATCGCTTGACCAACTGACTTGATAAGTACCTCTCTACCAGCTTTAGATAGGAGCCTGTTGTTCCAATTGTTCACCTTTTTCCAAAGTATATCTTTGATGTAAATAAAGATTTGCCTCTTGTTGCGCCCTATTAGAGAGGGAAGGCTAATATAAGAACTATTTCCAATAGGGTTACTCACCCCTAATGTGTTTTAAATGCTCAACATATTATTCTTCGACACACAAGGGCTAAATATAATACCAGACTTTTGGAAGTTTATAGACTGACCTGAACCAACTTCATAATCAGAAAGAATATATTTGACCACCACCGCCTCATTACTATTAGCCTCAAAAAAGAAAATAGAGTCATCCGCAAATAGTAAGTGCGAAACTCTTGGACAGCCCCGCCCCACTCTACAACCAGTAAGCAAACCTCTATTTTCAGCACTACAGAGCAAAGTAGAAAGACCTTTAGCACATATAAGAAATAAGTAGGGTGAAATAGGATCTCCTTGGTGAAGACCCTGTTCACGGATAATAGGACTAACCAGAGTACCATTTAAATTCACTGTGTAACTAATATTTGAATAACACATAGACATCCAATGAATCCATTACGTAAGGAAACCCAACACATGCATCATATCTGACAAATAATCCCAATTTACTCTATCATAGGCCTTACTGATGTCGATTTTTAAAGCACAATAACCCAACTCCCCATGTCTCCTATTCTTTAAATTATGCAGTGTCTCAAAAGCCACACAAACATTATCTGTAATCAAAAGGTTAGGCACAAAAACTGTCTGGTTCACAGAAATAATATGAGGAAAAATCTTCTTAAATCTATTTGCTAAGACCTTAGAGATAATATTATCAATAACTTTACACAATGCAATAGGTCTTAAATCTTTAACAGGAGCGGTAATTTTAGGAATCAATACAATATTTGTCAAAGTAAGATCAGAAGGAAAAGTAACTCTTCTTAGCCAATCCACAACACTGGCAAAGATATCATCACCTAGTATATGCCAATATTTTTGTAAGAATGCAAGATTTAAGCCATCAGGACCTGGAGCCTTGTCCGGATGCATACTGAATAAAGCTGCTCTAAATTCCTCCTTTCTAAATGGTTCCAACAGCCCAGCCACACCACTATCTATAATTTTCCGCTGTACTAAATTGAACAGCCTGCTTCTATCAGTCGACACATTCGCCCGAAACAAATCCATAAAATATTCTTTAACCAGCTCCTCCATCTCACCATGACTAGATGTAACAAAACCATCAATTTTCTTTAGCTGCTTTATTTTGTTAACATTGCATCTACCTTTTATTTGTTTATGAAAGAACTTCGAGTTCTTATCTCCATATTTGAACCAAAAAAGCTTAGCGTGTTGCTTCTTTCTAATTTCCTCAATCAGTAGGATTTTATTCCACTCCTCCTTCAATTTTGCTGAACCAGTACTCCCATATACATCTTTATCAATTTCCAGCTGCCTAACTATAATGTTCCTCCGCTTCCAGAATTCTTTGCTGCGAGCTCTCCCCCACTTGCGAACATCAGTTATAAGAGAATCTCTTCAGCCTATTAAATCAATACTGACATTCGAAATCCATCCCTTCTTAACCATTAGTTCCAACTCTTCCTATAGTAACCATGAGTTATCAATTTGGAAAGGACAGATAATGGGAGCAGTATCGTTATGAGCCAAGTCGACCACCATAGCAAGATGATCAGAAACAGGTGTGACTTAAGTTGAAGCAATTGCGTTAGGGAGTAATGAAGCCCAATCACTATTAGTCATTGCCCTATCCAACTTTTCCTTAATTCTATCCCCATTAGGATTCGTTCCTTGAAACATGACAAAATAGCCAACTAATTCCAAGTCGAGCAAACCGACATCGTTTAGAGCAATTTTAAAACCATTCAACAGAAAATTCAATTTTGGTGGGCCTCCTAGTTTTTCCACATCCGTAACGATATCGTTAAAGTCTCCTACACACAGCCATAGCAAAGAGATTCTAGCAACTAAAGCATGTAAAAAATTACAGGATGAGCTTTTATGACTAGCTTCCAGGTACCCATAGAATCCAGAAAACCTCCAGTTACCCATCTCATCCACAATGCAACAATCAATAAAATTACTAGAATAAGCTGACACAGTAAGATCAATAGATGACCTCCAAAAAATACATAAACCACCTCTCATACCTACTCTGTCTACACAAAAACAATTCTCAAACCCTATCAGTAACTTCACCTCCTCCAACGCTTGAACCTACTGTCGAATCCTTGTCTTTAGAAACGACAAAAGGAAGAGTTGTTTTATCACTTCTTGTCCTTTTCTTAGCCTCTTCAAGTTGGCCCACCTCCACATCCTCACCCAAGTCACCAATGCTCATCTGACCCATAGAATTTGTTTTCATAATTCCCTCGTCAACCCCTTCCTTATTAGTATTTGAGTTGACTCCAAATAAGGCATTGCATTCATTCTACCCGAAGTCAACAGCGCAAACACCGAGTTTCCTTCCTCTCTTAACCACTGGCTGCCGGAGCTGGTTACTCGCCGATTGGAAACCCTTAGACTATCATCTCATTCGAAGCGAAGCTCTTCCGGCTTCTTATGGAGTCTCTGCTCGCAATAAGAGTCAGTGGGGCCAATCAATTCGCATAGGTAGCAGAACACATGTATCCGATCATAACTAAACTGAACTTAGAAAGCTTCTCCCTTTGCATCTACCAACTTCTTTTTCCTACGCAATGGCTACCTGACGTTTAGTTTTGACCTGATTCTCATAATAGTCTCATTGGTTTGTGGATTATATTTCAAATCATAGGTTACATAAGAACAAATAAAATTGCCAAGAGATTTTCCGACTTCCTCACGAAAAAACCCAAGTCTTAGCCCTTTAACATGCACCCAGACATTAACCAAAAGCAAAGGAACATGCAGTGGTTCCTGCCCATTCTCAATTATGCTCCAAACCAATAGATGGCGATTGAATGACCAAGGAGTACCTTCCACAGCTCTATTAAAATCCACACTATTATAAAATCGGAATAAAACCTCTTTGCACCGATGTCTGAGATTGTGACACTTCCTAGAGGATGCTAGATATCCGCTAAAACTGACTTCATAGAATTAAAGTTTATAGAATTATAGGTGAGAAACATACCAACCAAACACCATTCATAAGTCTAAGCCGGTTCATCTAAGGAAATATTGAAAGACAAACCTTCATCCTCCTCTTCTTCCAAGGACGGTAGATTATGTCCATGTCTATGCCGAAGAACTCACCAGAAAAAAAACTACAAGGAGAAAGAACACATGCTAACGAGAGCATACAAACTCTACTTTTCCTAAGAGATTGTTTCATATTTAAATATCAATAATTATAAAGATGTTATTTTGTGATGGGCTTTTATCAAAAATTGAAGTAAGATTTGAAGAAAAAAATGAAGAAAACAATATTCTTGATTGAATATAGGTTCATGTCCTTTATAAACTTTATGCACTTGAAAATACAATTTAAATCAAAATTTGGAGAGAGATTTTTGGGAGGAGAGAGCTTTTAAAGAACAACACGGTATAAGACACGACACCATCTTTATACCTAAAAAAGCCTAAATTATCGTATTTGTTAAGGATTGATTTACTATTATTTATGAGGTGAGATTTATTTTTATGAATATTTTTAATCCAAATTTAATATGCGAGTGAATAGATATGATATTTGTGGATGATTTGAGAGAACTTGCATGTGAGTTGACTATGATTTAGATATTAGGAATTAAATGAGATACTATAGATATGTACATCATATAGTGTTATGGTCAAGCTTTTCATGGAAAGTCACATAAATAAAATAGTAGGTTCTTGGGTTTTTTAATTAAGTAGAGGTAATTGATTAATCAAACTAAGAATAGGTGGTTATATCTTAAGGAAGACAAATTTTATAGTCTACGAAATTCTACTACTTTAGGTAATAAATGCATTTTAAATTGATTGAATCATGACTACAAAGACAATACTAGAGAAAATAGTTATCTATGCATTATTCATTTTCAAATTTTTTATTTAATTAAATTTTTAAATCTTTTTGGCTAATATTTTCTTTAGGTTTGTTTTATTTTATTTCATCAATCAATTAATTAATCTGTTTACTTTGATTATTAATTAGTTAGTGGTAAGAGAGTATTCTAAACTTTTTCATGGGATTAATATCCTATTTATCAATATATTACTTGTCAATGATAAATGTCGTTATGAGTTGAGTAAATAGTTTGAAAATAGGAAGAAAAAAGTAATAGTAATACATATAATAGCTAATCATATGACAATTGTAAAGGTAATAACTTCAAAATGTTTAAATTATAAAGCTGTAAACATATCAAAGGTATAACATAATAATCCTTAGTATTTCTTTGTTTCTTTGTGTATAAAAGTTGTAATGGCTCTTCAAAATCATCTTAGTAGAATACCTTGGACTAAAATTGTTTCGTTTAAGTAGTTACATCCCCAAGCTTCCCTTACATTTTGGTTAGCCATAAAGGATAAACTACCGGCCGTTGATAAGTTAGGAGAGTATCTCAACATTCCTAATTGGTGTATTCTCTATAAAAGAGCTAAGGAAAACAATAACCATCTATTTTTTCAATGTGATTTTGTCGCAACCATTTGGAGATTACTATTACACAAATACATTTACAGTGCTCCAGATGATTGGAATTCTATTACAACCTGATGCATCACTACTAAACATCTTGATACCACAATCAAGTGGTTATATTGTTTGGTTTTATCATTCCTTGTCAAAGCTACATAGGATGAGAGGAATGTTCACATTTGTTATGATAGAAGCCTAACTAAGGATCAATTTAACAACAAGATCCTTCTACAGATCAAATATTATATCACCTTATCCAAATTTCGCAATGTTGATTATTGTGGTAAATTATAGAATGTGTAGTTTGTAATTCTCCCCACATTCTAGAAGGGTTGAACTTGGGATGTACTAAAGTTGATTTCATCCTGTGAAACATCTTAATAGCTTTTTATAGCTTAGTTTGTACTTTTTGATTGCCTTCAAAAGCTTAATTCATTACCATTTCCCAAAAAAAAATTGTAATGTAGTATAAAACATCATTTTTATTACGTTTTTAATAAGGGTAACCATTGTCATCTAACTTCTTCATAACTTTTAATGCATGATGCCTTTATTATATTCTAACCCAATTTCATTTTATTTCATCCTCTTTACGGAGAGTTTAGTTTAAAGTTTTTAAATGTTTAGTTTAACTTAACAAAAAAAATGCTCGAAGAACTTTTATGTTTTTTTGTATTATTTAAATTCTTAACTTTAGCTTTTGATCATGATTTTAAATTTTATTTTTTATTGTTAAAATTTTTTATAATTAATATGAATACTTAAATTATGACTTATTTAATTTGTGATGGTAAAGAAAACTAAACTAATAGTTGATATCATTTTAAAATAATGATGAACAAATTAATATTATATAGTTGACTATTATGAATTTTATATGCTTAAATATAAATAATTATATAAATCACTTATTCTACAAAGAATTCCTAACTATTAAATCAAAATCCACCTATATTTATTATTCTTCTCAATTTATTTCATAATATTATATTATATTTCTAACAAATTAGTAATCCTAATAATTCAATATCCTTATAAGTACTTTAAATTTTTTATATTCTATTCAACCATCCTTCATCCCTATTAATAATGTATTTGATAGTATATTAGTATTACTTCTCTTATGTGTGTGAGCGTGAAATATTGTATTCACGTTTAAATGAATGTACATAATGGTTTAACAAGTTTTAATAAGTTTGTCCAAAAATTGAGGACTTTGAATTTTAAGAATAAAGTTATAAATTGTAATGCAAAAGTTTAAGATCATACTGAAAATATAAAAGAAATTAATTTGATTAGATAAATTTAAACTAGTTATATTTTTTAAATCCCTTTTTTTATAAATATTTGTCAAGAGACATTACAATTATCATTCATTACTCGTCATCTTTTTGTAAGAGTCATAATGATTCTCATAGTTAATATTTTCACTTATTACTTTAAAACGTGATATATACACTTGACAAATTTAAAAGGACTTGAAGTTAGACGAATTTGTATATTATTCATAATATATCTAGATATTATTCTTAGTTATATATATATATATATATATAATTCATATAATATGTAGATGAAGATAAATAATATATGGTGCAAAAGTAAAAATTATGATGCATAGTAATTAACATAAATTGAAATGTATAAGTAAAATTAGTTTTATCTACCTATGCATACCTATCTATCTTTTATGTATCAAAAGAACAAATTAAAACATTTAAAAGTAGAGCATGTGATGATTCCACACTTATAAGTGCTAAGATATTTGTAACTTATAGTTAATAAGTGTTTTTATTACAACTTATATTTCTAGGCATAATAATATTCTTTGTGTTCTATTTATTTCAATCTTAATTAAGTTGTTATCCTACTTTATACTCCTAATCATTCTAATAAGTCATGTTAGAGTCTAATTAGGATGTGTATATCTACGTACCGTATTGCATCAGAAAATAAGTTAGATATTATTCACTTTTTGAAGGTATTACGTACTTTTCATATGTATAATTATTGTTTAAGTGAAATAGTGAGAGTTATTCCTCTTAGTTCAAAGTAGTTTGGGGTAGAATTACTGGTATCTAAATTTAATATTGAGAATTTCAACAAGAGTAATTTCTTATCATGGAAGCTACAGATAAAAGCTATTCTCACAAAGGATAATTACCTAGAGACCATAAGCAAAAGAACGACATAATTAATATATAACATAAAGTTGAATGAAACATGAATATTATTGCAAATCTTCCTCTATCTTTAGCTGATGAAGTTTTATTAAGCATGAAGGAGAAGAAAATAGAAAGGATCATCTTATAAAACTCTACAAAATCAAGTTTCTACGCTAAAAATTTTTCTTTAGAAGAAACTTAACACTCGTTGAATTTCATAATCTTTTCCAATGACTGAGCATATTAATAATTTGGCTATAATTTTTTATGACTCATATTATTGGACTATATAATAGAGCCATATGAATATGTCGAACTTCTACTTCAGAGTTTACTTGATTTGCATAATCAACTCATCATCATCAATTTAACCAACAATCTTTGTATCAACTACCTAATCTTCAATGATGTTGCAACCATAGTTATAAATGCAGAAATTCCACATAAGAATAAGGAATAAGTATAGTTTGGTTTATATCAACTTAAAGTCTTAATGGTGGGAAAGAAAATCATGGTAGGTAAAAATCAAGTAAGAATAATTTATTTTACAACTATGAAAAGAATGGTCACCTGAAAAAGAATTTCTCAAATTTAAATGAGAAAAATTCTAGTCTTAAAGGAATTACTTAAGTGCTTTAAATGATGACAATGGTCTATATTGTGAAGTAGCAACAATAATTAAAAGTAAGAAGTTACTACTCGATATATGTTTCACATGAACTCTAGAAGCGGATGGCTCCCTTATTATAATCGTATCTTATGAGGATTTGTATGAAATTATTGTGATTATCCTCTAAAAGTTTCAGTATTAGAACTAAGATAAAGATGTATGACTATACAATTTGCACTCTTCAAGAGTTACACTATTTGGAGGATGATAAGTATTAATTAGAGTATGCTTTTGGTATGATTTTAAGATCATCTTGTTTATGATTGGATACTTTTCTTAAAAAAGGAAGGAATTTAGGAAAATTATAGTCAAGTGGGAGTCAATTTGGATAAGTTTTGGCATTATTTTAAAGGAAAGATTTAAAACATGGGTCATCAACATGGCATCATATTAAAGCATAATTGGATTTTAAGAAACACAGGTCTTTGTAAAATGGATAGTTTCACTAAAAGTAATACAGGTCAAACAAAAGTTTATGTTTAATCCATGTTTGTCAAGTTATTTTAAAGTCCATCAAGATTTAAATGAAGAATCAAGATTTTCAAGATTTATAAGATGAAGAGGTTATTGAACTTCCTATAATTCTACTAAGAACTTTTTTAGTCATTATAGGTGTAGTAATTAATATGTAAGATGGTAGGCTATCACTAAACATGGTAGGTGAACTAATTTTATTAAACTTGAAAAGACTTAAGTAAATATCATATTTTACCATGATCATAAGGTTGATTATCATAATATGCTAACTAAGGAGGTATTTGAATCATAATTTTTTCATGGATACAATTATGATTAATCATTATGATGATGATTAAGCTGCTATACTAGCTTGAGTGGAGAGAACAACTTGTAACGTAAGAGATAAAAGCTTTGAAGATTAGGTAAAGATAAGAAACTCCCTCCTCTTTTTAATATAAAGTCCCCTTAATTAGGGCTAAAGCCATTTCACTCACATTTTAAGTATTCTTTCTTGATGGCGAATCGACATTACCTATTATTGTAAATGCTTTATTATTCAATGTTGAACTTAATAAATTATTAGATATATTAAAGTTTATAAAGAACAAAATATGATAGACTATATATGATGTCAGAGGGATCAACATTTTAGTTTTCATGTACAGGATTTTAATAGAAGGAAATCAAAAAAACATTGATAAAAATCAAATAAGGAAAAATCTTAATATAAAAGTAGTAAAGGTTGAGGTTCTCAAGTGGTTAAATGTTGAGATAATCTATCTTATCGCTAACAGTTCATAGTTGAGTTTAGCTCATGTTATACCTCAAAAGATATAATGATAGTACATAATGAAAATAATAAATTAATTCATACTAAGATTATGATGGGTTAGAGAGATTGACTATAGGAAACTTAATGCTACTACTTGAAAAGATAATTTTTCTTTACCTTTCCTTGATCAAATGCTTAAGTCTTATTGGGTATCAGTACTACTATTTTCTATATGGATTCTAACTATAACCAAATTATCATTGTATTAGAGGATTAAAAAAGACTATCTTATATATCATTATGGTATATCTATATTTTATATGATGCCTTTCGTTTTATGCAATACACTTGCTACCTTTTGATATTGCATAATGGCTATATATTTTAAATTTTTAGCAAATTATGAAGTCCTCATAGATTATTGTTTTGTCTTTGGTAACTCTTTTGATAATTGTTCAACAAATCTAGATGATATTTTGCACTATATTAAGGGCACTAATTTGGTCTTAAATTAGGAGAAATGTCGTATTATAATGTAGAAAGGCACAGTTTTTAGCCCCAAGATCTTAATACCTTATCTTGGGGTTGACATAACAAAGATAAAAGTATTAGAAAGTTTGCTACCGCTTACCAATAAGAAGGGGATTAGGAACTTCTTAGGTCATATAGGTTTTTATATAAGATTCATTAAGATTTCTCTAAGATCTCCTGAACTCTTTTCAATTATGTTAATAAGGATATAACATTTAACTTTGATTCACATTACTTGGATGCTTTCAATAGGTTAAAAAGAAATTAGTGTTAGCACCAATTATAACAACACCAAATTGGATTTTTTTTTCATTTGTATTGATGTATGATACTAGTGCCTTATAATGCAAGCAATCTTGTAAGCTTTATGGGGATAGTTTACATAGATCATGCAACCATCATATACTTACTAACAAAAAAGGATGTAAAAACATGTTTGATTTGTTGGATATTATTGTTATAAGAATTTGATCTTGAGATCTGAGATAAAAAGGGGTCATAAATTTTGGTTGCAAATCATATATCTCGATTAGAGAAGCTAGTGACGACAAAAGTAATGCTCATTAATAAGAGCATTATAATGATAAGTTGTTAGTAGCTATATTTATTCCTTGATATATAGATTTTATGAACTACTTAGTTAGAGGCATTCTTCTACTTAACTTGAGCACTCATTAGAGAAATTTTTAAATTTTTTATAGGATTTCAAACAATATCTTTAGGAAGAACTGCCACAATTCAAGAATTATATAGATGGAATGATTAGGAGATGTTTCTGTTATTAAGAAAGTAATTGCATATTTGATCATTGATTATATGGAAAGTGATAGTCACTTCAGTATATGCAAGACAACAACTAAGGCTATTCAATGTAGTCTCTATTTTCATATTATGTATATGATGCAAGATTTTATGTAAGTAAAATACATATCACTGTTGGAACTAAGAAAAACACCTTGACTAGGATTTCCTTTCAAATATCAAACCATTCAAAGAGTTGCTTCTTAATGATCTTGTCTCAGAGTTTGCATAAACTAAGCCAAAATATGAACAATATAGCTCAATTTTGGGCATGTATGATCAAGTAAATAAGTCTCCCCACCAAATGCCTGTACCTCTTGGGGTTGCCAAGTAATGGTCTATCGGTCAAAGTAAGACAATGATTATTTTCTATAAGAAATGTAGTAGGCTTTGACCATAACAAACATAAATTAGAGATAATATCCAAAGCATATTTTCTTTGGCACAAAAATATCCCTTTTAGTCCACATGCCACCTCTATTATTAGAAATTACTTCAATGAACCCAAGTCTTTCATATGAAAACAATCAATGAGATACCTTTTGAAGTTCTTATTGCCTCCAATTCATTTCTTGCAATAACCAAATCACCAATTTATATAAGCACATACAAACAAACACTAATAACATAAACAAAGAAAAAATAATTTGAATAGGATTGAGTGAATCTATATTGCTTTATGGTGAGCAAAAGTGTAGAGGACTAACATCTTGTTGCCTATCTCAGTCTATAAAGATATTTTTTTAGTTCACACAATTTGTTTCCAGATCCTGTGAAACTTAAGGGCAATTTCATGTACACCTTCTCATCCAAGTCTCCATGAAAAAACATATTATGCAAATCCATTTGATGTATTTCCCACCTTTTTACCACTACCACAGCTAAGAGGGTTCCATTTTAGCAACTGGAGCAAAGGTCTCATTGTAATCAACCCCTTCAACTTGCCAATTCCCCGTTAATACCAAGCAAACCTTATATTATTTCACAGTCTCGTCTGAGTGATATTTTATCTTGTACACCTACTTAAACCCTATTGCTTTCACTCCACCTTCCATTTTTCACTACTTTAGAGTATTTCATTTCATGTCATCACTGTAACTAAGAAAACTGACGTTTTTTAACAAAAAAAAAAACATTGTACATTACCTATAGCATAAGGAGTGCTTAAACTCTTCAATGGCATCGTAGTAAATGTCGAGGGTTCTTTTATGCAAGGAGTGGTATACAACACATAGTCTTTAAATTTGGTTGGTAGTTGCTTTTGTCATTATCCTCTCCAAATTCTGCTTATTGCACTGCATTCTCCATATTTTCATTTTTACTCCTCACTTTCATGCTAATATCTCCCACAACATTTTGCCCAACTTGAAAACTTGTGGTCTTGAATGGGGATAGCCCCTTCTTTGCTCCCTTGATTTCATCACTTTTAATATGGTCACCTTGCTTTGCACTACTCTCCTTGTCTTCCATATTAGGAACATTTCTATGGGCCCTTTGAAATTCTTCTTCTTTAAAGCAACTTCTATTTAGAGTAAGGGTCCGCTAAAGTGATATCCTCCTGAATCTATGCCATTTTGCTAAAAGGAAAAGATTGTTTCATAAAACACATCTTAAGATACAAAATACCCCTTATTCTCAATTTCATAAACACGTCATATCTTCTTTCCAAAAGCATACCCAACAAAAATATTCTTCCTACTTCTTCTCTTAAATTTGTCTTTGATACGTGACTTATCAAATTAGACTAAGGAGCCTTTCCAAATAATATTTTATATGGGTTTTTACCATCAAGCAACTGAGTGGGTGTCCTCTTTATCAAGTATCCGACTACCAATGCACATCCTTAGTCCCCAAATTATATTGGTAATTTTGCTTGAAACCTTAGGGCCCTAGCCATATTCAATATGTGTTTATAGTTCCTTTCAACTTGCTTATTTTTGTTAGGATGTTCCCACACATGAGGCCTGATTCTCAATTCTATTTTCCAAAAAATATGTTTTCATACAATAAATTTCATTACCATTATCACTTCGAATTATTTTAACTTGTTTCCTAAATTGTCTTGCAATCATAAAAAAAATTAAAATAATTTTAAGCACTTCAAATTTTTCAAAGAGCAATAAAATCTACACAACTTATGCAAAATTTGTGATTTGTTACCTATAGAGAATCTTTGTCAAAGTTCTTCCTATGACTCCTTCATGTTCTCCATCTACGTTATTATATAATACATACTCAATTCAATCGTATTGATTATCCAGGCTACAAGCATGGAGTTCACCATCAACCAAGCATCAATTTTAGATGACTTATCACTTAAATTAGATATAGTTTCGTTAATAAATCCAAGCTTCTTTTTGGCTTTAAAAGTATTATTCATGGATCATGCTCACTCTCTATAATTCTTTGGTCTCAATTTCACGGGGGAAATAGTTGTTCCTAGTTCGTCTAATGGGTATAAGTAATAGGGGGACATCGTTACCAATTCTTTGTTTGAATTCTTCAAGTCTATCTTATTATCACCTCCAACCATCGCTTATTTTTCAGTTTAGTGTTTAGACTTTTTATTGTGGTTTTGATACCATATAGAAAGCGAAGAGTTTTAGATTCTCCCAGTTTTCTGCTCTTTTTTAAAGAGTGTATATTCATACACATAGGCTTGACAATTAGTTGGGTCGTACCGGGCTGCCTAAACTCAAACCTGGCCTAAAAAATTATGTTAGGGGTCGAGCTCAAAGTCTAGCTGACCTTTTTTATTTTTAAATCAAAAATAGAAAACAACGTCATTTTACTCAAGACAATGTCATTTTTCTATTATTTTTAGCATCGAGTTGGGTTGGGGCTGGGGCTACCATCTCTACATACATATATCTCTTCGTCTACCTTACCCATATTTACACTACTTCCTATCCTTAAGATGATCCACTATACCTCGTATAATATATAAAATATATATTATGTAATACATAATACCACAATATCTTCTAGCTTCTAATAAATATTCTAAACCAAACACTATTATATTAATTTATTTTCATATTTTTGGCAATAAAACCATAAAAAAAAACAACCCCTAAAACTTCCATTATCCAAGCAAAGACCTTTTGTTTTTTATGTAATGAATTTTCCTTTACATTTACCATTTTGGTACTCCTAAAACTCTGTTGACTAGAATCAGGTGTTCTGCCAACCTTCCCAGCCTTCTCCATAATTTTAAGGTCGATTGCTCCTTATGATATTTAAAAATATTTTCAATGTTTTATTTAAAAAAATCTTATTATAATTTCTTATTTTATGTAGATGACTTTTTCCTAACTATCACAATTTGTAAAAAGGTCCCACAAATAAAGTCCTTCTGTCTTATGCTTTTTGCTTATCACTACCTCAGCTTAAGTCTCCAACACCAATACCTATACTTTATCTGGAATCTCTAGTTCAAAACCATACTTAGATCATTCTCCTTGTATAAAAAATAGTTTCCCCTTCTTGAGTTTAAAACTAAGTGGATAAATTACTCTATACCACGTTATTGTAATAGGTTAGAACAAATAGCAAGTATATTATCCATTCAGTTAAAATGACAATTTATAAGCAATCATAAAAAAAGGTATTGTGAATGTTTGAGAAAGTCATGATCATATAATTGACTAATAAACATGATTCAAAGTGAGGAGAAAGACTTACAAGCTATCTTATTGAATGTTGTCTTCTCTTGGAAATATGAATGACCAAGTTCTTTGTTAAAGAACATTCTAGACATCTATGGGTGTAGCTTTGGTAGATTCATAAGCCTCCAAAACAAAATTTGAAATTAACTTGCAATTTTCAAAATCCTCAAAGTCATTTTTCAAAAGTTTTTACCTTTTTAAAAAAAAGAAATTAAATATCATTGATAAAGGAATGTATTAGAACCAAAATATAGCGTTAAGGGGGTACCCATTGACATGTTACAAAACTCAATGCATATGCCTACCAAGAATCAGTTGTTTAGATTTTAAATACTTTGGTTGAATATTCAAAGAAGATAATATATTGGAGCAATAGTTTTTTGCAATATTCTTCAGCAAGACAAATTCCTTGATCCCATTAATGACTTATATAGTGAGACATTCAATTGAGGTGAGCTTGATTACAAATCTCCTACAATTCCTTTATTTCCAAATAATTTGCACATAAAGTCCCAAGGCTATTATGTACATCTACTTAACATACGTAGGAAGAAAGTTCTAGGTTGAAAGCCAATGCATGATGTTAGTTAGAGAGCTTCCGAGAGCATACCAAAGGCACTTTCTTTTCACATTTTCCTATAATCTATTTGGACATAAAGAACAGGTGATCCCTTGATTCTTCTTGTACTAGGCATTGAGGGCAAGATCAACAACATCCAGATATCTAATTCTATTTGTGGTGTTAAGCCTATTCTTGATGATGAGCCAAAGAAGAAAAGAGATTTTAGGTGACAGTACCTTGCTCCAAATTATTCTATACTAGTCAACCGCTGGGTTCTTCCTTTTAAACAGATCCTTAATGAGCTTGTTGGATAGTTTATGGATTGGTTGGTCCTTCTAATAAAATGTCTCAGGGGTAGATGGATTAGGGGGTAGTGAGGATGCAGGTGTTTTAAGCATTTAGGAAATTTCCAAGTGTTTCCATTCATTAATGAGCTAAGTTTAGTGTGAAGAGGTAGGATCAGAGAGTTCCTTGATGTACATTGGGAGTGAAAAAGCTAGCCTTGTCTAGACTAATTATCAAACCATAGAGAAATATATCTTCTATTGCCAATTTTTCAAGAAACATCAGCTTGGATTGTATCCCTCAATTGTCTCAACTCAATGTTTTTAGAATTGTTCTCGTCCTTGACAAGCATTAGATGCGCATGTGATTCATGGTTGGATAGCAAAATAATCTCTCCTCCATTAATATCAGGTGTCAAATGTATTGGACTTTTTGTTTTCATGACTGTGCAATTTATATGATGAAGTTTGCATCAACTAGTTCTTCTACATTACTTTGTGCAAATCATGAATCTACTAATGGAAGTTATCCTCCATACTTTTGAGTTCTTGACTCCTTATATCGTCATCCATTCCCTTAATTAGTCATAAGTATTGAATATAATTGAATTTTATCGATTTAATTAAAATGGAAGAATGGTTCAAATCATTATGATCCTCTAATTTTCTCATTAGTACTACTTTATCTTACCTTAGAAAAAGATACTCTCTCTCTCTCTCTCTCTCTCTCTCTCTCTCTCTCTCTATATATATATATATATATATATATATCTATATATATATATAGA
>JANKOE010000002.1:56068245-56118866 GCA_026284465.1 Erythroxylum citrifolium | reverse complement strand
ATAAATATTATTTAAAGTATATTAAACAATATGCAAAGCACAATATATTAATTATTATATAATTTTAAACCATATAATGAAAATATATCTAACCAAATCTTTTATATAGATTATAACATAAGTAAATTAATATCAAAAATAAATATTAAAACATATAAAAAGCTAAATAATACTATATAAATCCTAAAATAAATATTCAAGTTGAGTAAATAGTTAAATATATAATAAACGGAAAGATGAGTTTGTGAATATTGTAGAAATTATATGTAAAACATAAGTGCAAAAGGAATTAAAAATAAACTCATTAATTGAACTGAAAAACTACCTAAAAAAATATTTGAGAGATTTTTTTGAGAAACTTCAAATTTGAGCTTCTTAGAAAGCTATATTTTGATCATATCTATTAAAAAATGCTTTTTTACTTCATAGTCAAATACTTATTTTAAAAAAAAATATTTTATAATAAAAAGTGCTTATTAATCTACCAAAAGTTTATCTAAACAGACACTAAATTGAATTTGATTAGTTGATTTACTTTTTTTTTTATTTTTCATGAGGTGTCCTAAGCGGATCCCAACTATAAGAAGGCACCTTTAAGCTAGTCACACTCAAACTGATTAGTTGATTTTAAACTGAGTAGGAATTAAACTTAACTCCAACCACCATTTCCTAGCAACTAGGGTTTGTACTTATAGGCAATAAAAAAAAGGTTGATCACAAGGCAGAGGCAAGTGTCTGAAGCAAATGAGCAATAGAGCAAGAAACAGAGAACTGTTTAAAGCTGGCCTGTCCTATTTGCTTTAGGCCTCTATCCCTATCCCTGTTTCCTAATATTACCAAAACACTGCCTTATTATTTCTGGGTCTGCCTCCAAACACTGCCAAGATCCAATTTTGATACACTTTTCTACTACCCTTTTCAGTGTTTATTAAATGGATCACTTTTGTTCATTGGGATTGGATCAACTTCTGATTCAATCTGGTTCAATCCCCTAGATTCAACGCTGACCGTTTGATCATGCACCGGTTGGTTTCCAGAGACATGCCCTGATTCTGATTCATAGCATTTGTTCCTTGATCTGATTAGGCAAGGACAAGTTTGGACAGTTGTAGATGAACAAAGGTATATTACTAATATTCTAAATTTTAATAAGATTTTGTAAAAAAAAATATTATACTCTAATGATTTTTAAATAACATGAATAGTTTAGCACTTCAAATTTTAACAAAGTTAGGTTTTATATTAAAATCATCAATTTTAATAAAATGATTTATGTGATACGTAAAATCTAAAAAAAATTAATAATACACGATCTTACTCATAATTAATAGAAAGATTATTTCATAATAATAAAAATAGTTGAATGATATAAAATATTAAATATGAATATAAAATTTATATGATTATTGTGTTCATTATTAAAAATTTTAATAATTATTATTATATCAAATTAGCAATTAAATTAAATTAAATGATATAGTAAAAATTAAATGATATAAAAATCATTTTTAAAATATAAAAAATATTTCAATATAAAATTCGTAACAACCCATTACTTAATATTTTCCTAATTTTTCGTTAAATTATTTATTATTGTTTTTTCGTTGGGAATTGGAGAGATGGAACTTTGACGTGGCAAAGTTTGAGAGAAGAAGAAGATAAGGGAAAGGAAGAATCTCACTCAATGATTACATAACAGCCTTTTATATAATAAATACACCGCATAAAACAAAAACAAAAATAAAAATAAAAAATCAATACAGATGACCGGAACAGAGAAATTTGGCAACAGATTCTCTTTAATTATTTTTAACATATTTTATTAATTTTTTATTTTTAACATTTAGATAAAAATTAATTATCACATGTTAAAGCACTGTAGTCATGTTTGGCAATTAACTGACTGCATTCATTGTTGACTGATTCTATCAGCTGTTAATTGATAGCTGATTATATCATTTGATTTAACCAGCAGATAATATCAGCTACTCCCTTCTATTTAAAATAAAAGTCGTTTTAGAGGGATGCACACTTATTAAAAATGTTAATGAAATGTTTGATATACCCTTATTAATTACATGTTAAAGTGCCTTGAAAATATAATATGTGTAATTAAAATGTGAGAGAAATTAAAGAGTAATTTTGGAAGTAAAATCATAAACATGCATAAAAAGTCACAAACGACACTTATTTTGAATAATTAAAATCTCTTTAAAACGACTTTTATTTTGGATATGATGGAGAATTTATTAAAGATATTTGGTAAATTTAGTTATTTAGAATTAACTGTTTATATATAAAATGACCAATAAGAACCTAACTTTAAAAAAATTATAAGAAAATGAATATTATTTCGTTGAATATTTTTATAAGAATTTAAATTTTAAATATTTAATTTTATAGAAATTCTAATAAAAACATAGGATATATAATAATAAACAAAAACAATAATAATAATAATTCTCAAAAAATTATTAATAATTAACAAGTTGATGATTTTTAGATGTTTAGAGAAGACGGCTTGAAAAGATTTTAAAAGATTTACACACGAATTACAACTTTCTCTTTTTAAAGTCAAAAATCTAAGGGTTATTAGTTGCTTAAGATGATAAATGAGTTTAAGGGTATAATTGTCTTTGGGTAAGATTTTTATTAACTGATAGGTTGAAACGCTACTCGAATGAGCTTTTCAAAAAATAGCTTGTTGGGTTAAATCAATCTAACTCAATCAGTTCCTAACCAAATAAGCTAGTACCAAACACGCCCTAAAACGATCTGTTGCTTTGTCTGATGGACAAATCCCAACACCTACACTGTCCGGAATGGGGTCTACAAGTAGTAGTACGGTCTCTGCATCACTGAGACAGGTCTGGCGGTGTCACGCCGGCAGTGCATGCTGACGGCTGCCACCGGCGGAGAAGCCGCCTGTTTGCTTCCGCTTTTACCCTTTCCTTTAATTAAAAACAAGAACTTTTGTTGAGTGACGGGTCTGATTCTCTTTTTTACAGATAGTCAAAAAGAGTTTTTTTTTCTTTTGAATAGTAAAAAAAAGGAGATTAATAAGATTTGGTTGCTTTACCAATTAAGAGTAAATTGTAATAAAAGGAACTGATAATTAGAATAAAGATACATATTTTAAAATTTTAAAATTCTTTTCAGTCATAATGAATTATAATATTATATAAAGATAAATAGTAATTTTTGAAATATAAAATAATAATAAAATGTCAAATATATATACACCAATATTTTAAAAATCAAACCAAAAATTAATCTGATAAGATAAAAAAAAAGTTAAGGTCTAATTAGTATTAAACCGATAAAAGAATAAATAAAATTAAAAAAGTTGAAGTAAAACTAAAAAAAATTGCCCTTGTTATCAAAGAATTTAAAATTTACCTAAAAAAAGATATTATTAAATAAAAATTAATTTATTTATTTTTATTTATAAGAAATTATTAATTTATAAAAAATTACCAATAAATTAATCAATTTTAAAAAATAAAAATTATTAAAATAAACAAACTGAAAAATTAAAACTGAATAAAAATTAAACTACTGAAAAAAACCTTAAATTTAATTATTTAATTTTTAATAACAAAAATTATTAAAATAAAAAATTAAAAAGTTACACTTTTGTAAGTATAATAAATTATCAAAAGTTAATATTTCATAATTAGCGACTTTAGAAATTCCAAAGTCACTAATTATGAAATTTATTTATTTACTTAATTATTTTTATATTTCCAAAGTCACCAATTATGAAGTAGGCTTAGAGGAATAAAAGATGTATAAATTTATTTATTTATTGTTGGGATGATAATGAGAGGAGTATAGTATTGATATGTGGACCAATAAGATTTGGTGAAGAAATAAAGAGGAGCATTCATTACACGCATCATAGGACTCGTGATCGCTGTCTATTCAAATATACATATAATCTAACATCTATTCAGATTGATGCTTCTCTTTTTATTCTTATGTAAGTATAAATATAATATATATACATATATACTACATGTTTGTTCTTTGTCTTCTTTCTACTACTTCTGTTGCTGTTTCGGCCCATTAATGTTGGTCTGGACTCAGGATCATAAGGTGACTCTGAAAAGTGGCATTACTGCTTCAGCCCATGAGCAAGGCCTAAAGGACCTTTTTTCTCACAGTTTGAGATAGTTTCTATTCACTTCTGTAATAGCAGACCAGACAGACTTCCAAAGTCTCAGGAAGTCCATAAACAGTATCACAAGGAACAGAAGGGATTTTGACCACTTTGATGCTGTTCAGAGATAAAATGTTACAACAACTTCAAAATGCAAGTCCAATATGGATTATTGCGTTAAGTTAAAACACTTACAATAACAGTTTCTTAAAGGGCCTGAAAAGGTAGGAATATTAAGCAAGAAGCAGGAGACCAAAATCCACTGGAAATTTGATTCCAGGGAATCAGACATATCAAACAGTATTCATCCACCTCACATGAAAAGGTACAGAGAGTAAGAATCACAAAGATGATAATCTTTGTAGTAGCTTAAGACGTGGGATCGGCATTGTGCCATCCTTTGGAACACGGCGGGATTGCCATAAATTCATCAAACTCCTTTACATGGATGTCACAACACTTCCACTGCATTTGGAAGGGAAATAGTTTAGAACAGGATAAACCGAGAAGGCAGACTAGAAAGGAAGTTGTCTGAAAGAAAAAGATGTTGAACAGATGAACACACTCACCCCTCTCATCCGGTCATGGAAAACAGCAGGTCCAGGATGATAACTACAGGCAGTTTCATTATTATCCTTCTCCTTAAAAATTTTACCGCACCCTTTATTCTTACATGTTTGCGGCTCGTTTATATCAACAATTTTCTTTGCTGGAGCAGGAGATTTACTGATATCTGCCTCGTCTTTTGCTGGTGCAACTTTGGGTTGAGAACCTACAAAAATGGTATGTTTCAGATTAGGAAGGAATAGAACTTTTTCTGACTATCAGAAGATGTGGATTACTTAAATATGCATCATTTGCAATACAGAAATTGATGCAAGTCCATAGAAAAAGAATCGATGAAGAACGATGCTAGGTAAGCAAATAGGAATCTAGGTGTTCATTGGTTATGACAACCTACTTCCACATTTCAGCTTATTTAGTTTCAGTTCCATCTTTCAAGTGAAAGCTAATTACAAGTCACAACACATGCAGAAGCATAGTTTCCATCACTTTTTTCTTTTCTTGAGATAGATTGGTGGAGGCTACCTACCCATATCAAACAAAGGGTAGAAGCAAAAGGCTCACTTATTCTATGGGCAAACACTAAATAGTTGAGTAAACACTAAAGGCTCACTTCAGGGAAGCAAAGGTTTGTAGACAGTCGGTACCAACTATAAAACCTTCCTCATTTTACTCAAACTATTATTTACAGTCAACTGAAAATTCAGTAACATGACAGTAAATCAGGTCTTGCCACATTGCCCACCTGCAAAATTCATGATTACCAGATCTCCACATGAAAAAACCAGTGAAAATTACTTGATTGCATCTCAATAGAGAAAAAGGAAATTTTTAATTTCTTGGGTGTGTGTTGAACTTCTACATCCTGATCAAGAATTTGTCTTAGCTACATTTTCCAAATTTAGTTCCCTCGACTAAATGAATTGTTTAATAACAATACTTATGAAAATACAGAGAGGCTGTTGAATTAGATTACTAAGTGCAAAAAGGCATGGAGAAAATTATCAACATCAAATGTGTCAGAACAGCTGAACCTTTTCCTTTCTGCTTACCATGATCAGAGCAAAAGAAACCCTGCTTGCACCTAGGGCAAGTTTCTTTAGATGATGAGCTGGTTGTGGAAGCTACAATGGGCGAAGCAACTGGATTCTTCGGCGGTGCAGAAACCTTTGCTAACACTGGCTTCTCAGTTGTATGTTTACCCATCTTGCACCTTTTATCACAGAAGAAACAGATGAGAGAAATATGACTATACCGGTTTAAGAAATCCTTTTACGCCATAATATGTTAAGTGATTGACTTGCAAGAATCTCACATCCTTATACATATTCTAACATAACTTATGTTGAGATTCAAGGTCAATTCACCATCCAAAACATTTACCACTAACCACAGTACAAGAGATTCGAGAACAAAAGATAAAGTCTTACGCATACCCTGGAATTTCTAAAAATAAGGTAAAATCATGACTTCTCTTTTTACAACAACTCCATTCTTTCATCCCATCATGAAATATAGGCTGCAGAATAGCATTGAATCAAAGTCGCGTATCAACATTGACATAAACAAAAAAGTTAATAGTACAAAGAACCAACATAAATAACCAAAAAATAATCCTTACTTACCCCCTGATTATTTATATATGGATAGGTGGTGTAGTCCAGCCCAAGCATGTAAGAAGAACAAGTTAGTATCAACATAGAAACTTCCAAAAAATAAATATCAAGAAAATAAATAGAATCTACACTTTGACGAGTTACCCTAAAATTCTTTATCTCACACCAAACATGCAAATTAAGACCAGAAGGGCACGTCGTCTATCCAGGACAATCTGTTTGCATTTTCCTATTTCCAAATAAGTATGAAAAAGGAATTTGTTCTCTTGTTAAAACCATGTTAAGCATAGGTAAATCATGGCCTTTCTCCTCTCTAATTGTCCACAAACAAAGTGCAAGGCTAAAGTATAGAAGAATCACGCCCAAACAAACACCAAAGGAAACTCCATCACCAAAATGATCTTCGGCTATTTAGAAGTCAACAAGATGCCCATTCTTTACATTCATACCTGAATAGTTTTTCCATCCATTACAAAGAACAATCATCAAAGATGAAAGTTTTTCAAGAAACCAATACAAGTTAAAGCCTTGGAACACTAAAAAAAACAAAAGCTCTATATTTAAAAGAGAACAATGTTATTGAACAAGAGGGCCACAACTAAAAGTAATCATCTCCCATTGCTCTATACAAAAGCACAAGTTTAGCACTAATAAAGAAAGAATCTTGGCACAAAAAATGGCCAAGCACCATTCAAGAGATGAGTGGAAGAGCCGTACGGAATCATGGTACTGACAAGAACCTTCGGGATTGTCGTCCTCGGTGAAGGTTGCGTTGCAGCCGATTCGCTGACACCGAAGCTTCACAACCTCCGCCATTCTCAGCCTTCTCGATTCTGTTTCTATGCCAAAGAGTACAAATCTTTCTCACTGTGCTTTCTCTCTCCCTATCCCCCTCTTTAGCTCTAAAAAGTAAAAAGGTCATTGGTTGATGGTCAGGAAGGGTTAAATGAATATGGAATAAAAAACTATTAAGTAACATTCTTTTTATCTTTTTATAATTAAATATAATTAATTAATTAAAATAACATTACAACATAATTAATTAATTACTTAAAATATAATTACTTAAAATATTATTATTTAACTATATAATTTTTCTTTTTAAGCAATTAAATATAACTAATTAAATTATGTTAAAATTTACCGTAAAACAAAAAATTTACAAACTTTTATTTTCTTGATATTTTTAACAAACAAACCATTATTAGCAGTATCAGTAATTATTCTTTCGTTCTAGCCAACCAATATAATTATAATGATTATATACATTCTCATTATTTATTATATTCATTTTCATTCTTATTACCATTATTTAGTTTAAACCAAGCGCTCCTAATAGAGTCTCTCTTATTTCTTTTTTGAAAAAAGAAAAAAAAGAGAGAAATTTAATAGTCAAAGTAAAAAGAATGATTCTTCGTAGTTAGAGGTATGAATGACGAATTTCTGGTTAAGAAATTGATTTTTTGAAAAAAAAAAAAGGGTAAGAGGGTGTTTAGTTTGAAGATTTGGGAACGAAGGAATGAAATAATTGTAAAAAAACAGTATTTGCTTTAGGTTTTCAATTCTATGGGAATGAATTTATCCCATTAAATTTGAGAATCTACTAAACCCACAAAGGGGGGTGGGTATCGAGTTTTCATTCCAATCTAAGTTTTTATCATGTTTATTTTTTACTCTTTTATTTCTAGCCTTTGCCCTACCATCCTTTTTACTTCCTTATCGCTTCTCAATTCCTTGCGATCTCCCATCCTGCCTTATCGTGTCTCGTCAACGAAAGAATTTTTTGTTCTGCACCTCCAGGTATATTTTCTGAAATCACTCGATTTAATTTGATGTTAAATGAACTGGATAGAACCTGATTTCACCTCATTGTAAATGGAGCTTTTGCTCCTTTTTTTCTTATATATTCTCATTTTATGATTTAATCAAGAGAATAACCAATATGCTATATAGTTTGATGACGTAAAAGTGCATATGATTATAGATTGAACAAGAATCATAAAACCAATCTGCTCCTTTTTTCCCTTATAATTATTTTGTGATTTAATTTGATTTTTCGTATATAGTTTTAACTCTTAAAAAAAACACATAACGAATCGTCTTCTATGTTGGTGTTTGTTTTTTTGTTTTGTAAAACTCAATGGCTTTCAAGAACAAGGAAACAGAAGCACTTTTTACAGTTTTTAACTTTCGTATAAAGACGCAAGTCCTTCATCTGTATCCAACGTTTGTTTCTTTATAAAAGTCATGCCTTTTTTGTTTTGATAAAGCCTCAACCTTTGGATAAAGAAAAGAATTACTTTTATTTGGTTTTATAATTTAACAATTGTATAAAGACGTTCTTGAATTTATTTGGTGTTATTGTTTAACATCTATAAAACATAAACATGTTTTAAAGCTTTACATATGTAGCGTGCTTTTGGATTTAGATAAAAAAAATTCTAGTTTCTAAAATTCTTAGAAGAGGCAGATAAATAGATATTATTGCCCATTCTGAATAATTAAAATTGACTGTATACAATAACGTAACAGCTACCTTTATTTTCAATGTAGAACATTATGGCACGTACCCCTATCATAAGTAGACGACGCAAATTAATTTGAAATGCTCGGATTATGGTTGAAGAGTTACGTGACAAAACTGCTTCGGAAAAAATGAATGAGGTGGTTAAAGAGTTAATGAAAATTGACCTTTCAAGTGGTGATGTCTTTAAAGCAACTAAAATTTTCAACTCAAATAAAGACAAGATTGATGTGTTCCTCAGCATTCCCCGTTTACATGTAAAGGCTTTATGCCTTAAGTTTATTTTGATGTTGTTTTGATGTTTTATGCTTTAGGTATCTATGAGAAATCTTGTTTTATGTTTTGATGCTTTATGTTTTAAGTTTATTTTGATGTTGTTTTATGCTTTATATTTCATTTTAAATATGATATGGAAATATAGTTGCAATTGCATTGTTGGCATTATGCAGCTCTGTTGATAAATGATCATATAGCTCATCTAATGCTCGAAAATTGCGATAAAATTCGTTAACAAAACTGATTAATTTTTTTTACAAACATATAGAGATAGCCCCAATAAACATATGAAGGGAAAATTATTTTCTTTTTTATTAAGGGTAAAAATGGTATTGTATTATCTTTCATTCCCATTAATGCAACAAACCAAACAACATTATTGATATTAATACAGAAACTCAAGTTACAAACCAAATATCATTTTTTTTAATTTTTCATATCCATCCACATCTCCTTATACTATTATACCTATATCCATAGCCAACCCCGTGCTCAAACCAAACGCCTAGTAAAATTTTAGATTATACGACTTAAGGTACATACATACACACATATATATAAATGTCCAAAGAGGGAATCATACAAGAATTTTACTATTTGTCCTACTATATAAAATAAGAACAATAAAGAAAGCGCTGATTGTAGAAGAGTAACATATACCCATATGATTATGAATCTTATACCTAATTTATTATATGATTCAAGAAATTAAAAGATGGACACTCCTATAAAATACAAAACTTAAGACCACTCCTATAAAATACAAAACTTAAGACCTAACTTGCCTTGATCTTCTAAGTCCCAATTAAAATCTCCACAACTGTCACTAACGCATAGAGCATGCCCTTAACATAAATAATGAGTAAAATGATTGTTATAAATGGAGGCACCACTTATCTAATTTAAAGGAAGATAGATAATACTTAATAAAAAAAATAGAGATTCTAAACTAAAACATGAATTTGGATATTGATACTAATTTTATCTCCTAGAAAAGTTTGCAAATTTAGGGAGTTTAAAAGAAACAAGATTGGATGTGAATTTGGAAAGCATGAACATATGGTAAAATGCCTAGAATTATGTGATTTTACCTAAAGTTTTAAAATAAAAGAAATGCCTAAAGTAATATCCTTTAAAGAAAGAAATACATATAGTTATGTTTCAGGATTTGAAAATGAAATAGAATTGATTTTTGTGAAAATTAATTGAAAGAAAAGTTAAAACAAGAATGACTTAAAAGAAATAGAACTAAGCAAAAATGGCACTATGTAATGCTATGCGTGCATTATGGTTAGAGAGAAATCAACGAGTATTTGATAAAGGGGCAAAGAAAGAGGAAGTTATGACTCAAGGAATCATCAATAAAATAAGGAAATGGGTCGAAGATGGAGATTACCCGAATTTAGGGGGAAAAAAAAGAAAAGAAAAGCAACACGATAGCCTAATAAGTATTACCCTTGGGAATGCAGCAAGCTCCTGAGCCAACTGTAGCCTTCCCATGTTGGAGATGTTCCTACAGCGAAGGGATTAATCACTGTTTCTGTCAGTGATACCCTAGGTGCACCAAAAAGTATTACAACCGCATCAAACAAAGGCATACAGATCTAGGCCTATAAATATCAAGACAAATTTTATGGGCCTTGGCCGATGACTGAGGCCGAAAGTGCGCCATTTTGTCTTCATATTGCAAGTCGATCCGTTCAGATCTGATGCACGGAAATTCGAAACCCTAAACCTAGCTAAGGATTCAATTTCAATCCGCTGCAATCAGATTCTAACAATGAAGGCTAACGTTAGGTAGTTAGCCATAAGGAGATTTGTTCAGGGGCTGAAACTTAGCATACTGTTTCGTATGTAAACTTGGAAGAAAATGAGGAAAGGTTGGCTTCTGAAGAACTCTGTTGCTTTCGTCGGTGTAGTGGTTTCGGTGTGTTGCCTTTTTGTGATCATAATCTCAGTACTCAAGCTTCCAGATATATCACTAGGAGATAAACTGATTGGGCCCTACAGGGGCAGGAAGCTTTCCAGAGATGAAGAAATTGGCAAGTTAGGCAAAATGATGATTGAAATGTTACCTAAAGACCTTGCATTTACGGTCTTTGTCCCTTCCGAAAGGGCTTTTAAGCGTGACTTGCGTTTGCAAGTAAATCAGAGTCTCGGAGCTGAGAAGAGGAATGATACATATGCGATAGTTTCTAGAATACTGGGCTTCTCGACTCTGCCTCGAGCGTTGCTGTCGACCATGGTGCCGCCTCTTAAACTGGTCTCCTATGATTCATTGTCTGGCCTAACGTTGTACATATCGAAAGATAATGACGGGCTGCTGGTAGTTAACAGAATTCGATCTGAAAGAATAAATATCAGGAAAGGGGAGTTTGTTGTACATGTTATGGATGGTATTATAATGGATGCGGAGTTCGAACAGTCGGTTCAGCCTGATAACTCTGAAGAAGAGGATTTTATTGCAACAAACATATTGCGCTAGTTTTTATTGAAGATGTAAATGTCTCTTTCTTTGTGAAACAAAAAAGTTTTTGTCTTACGTTTAATTAAATTTTGTCAAGAAATTTAGTTGGGATTCTGTTTCATTTGATAACGTTAAATCCGGCAGAAAATAACAACTGTTCTTAAGGAATCAATATGCATTAACATCTTCAGGAAATACAGATCCGAACAATGTATCTAAGGAAATCATCAATCACCCTCAACTGTCTCTTTTAGAAAATTAGAGATTCCTCAAATCCCACAGAGAGATGGCAACAAAACCTCCATTAGAAACCAGCTTTGCAGATAATACAGGCGGATAAAAGATCCTTGTCTAGCTTCCAGCAGTTGCAGGTACAGCAACTGGCTTCGAGTCTTCCGCTTTCTCATGCTCTTTGTTAAGCATCTGAAATCAGCTCAAAAGTTGATATTTCAGCATTATTCATACAGATGCTAATTTGAAAGAACATTATTAATTTTTAACATTAAATCAGAAAAGAGGCTCATATTTAAAGGAGAGGACAAAAGTGCCATGACCTCTCGCGCACCATCTAAACTTCCCTAGATTACCATTGAAACAGTAAAAATATCAACTTTTACTCAGTTCATCTAGAATGGACCAAAAACCAATAGGGTCCTATCTAAAGACAGGAGTATTGGCAAGAAAACGTTGACATACAAGCCAAATAATTTGAACAAGTAAATAGCTAGCAGAATCAAAGAAAACGCGCTCACTTTGTTGTTGATCAAGTTGTGTAGAGCAATTACACTTCTGATCAGCGATGACAGATAAATAACCACCATCATGTCATTTGTTTTCACTGCAGACACGGAAGTTAGGTTAACAAGCAAAATCTCAAAGCAGTGAAAAAAAAAAAAAGTTGTGAAGGCAGATTCAATTTGCCACTTTTATTCCTTCACCTGCAAAAGCCTTAACCAACTCAGCAACATTAAGGTTTGGAAGTAGGTTGAAAACATCCTACAATACGAAAAAGTGAACTCAGAATGCCAAACCATCTCCATGAATTTATCAACGTATATACGTCACACTCCCGCTCCCAAATGAGGTATGGTAAAAAGGAAAATCGGAAAGATGAGTTAGAACCTGTAAATGGTACAATATCTCATGGTTCAATGGTAGCTTCCCATCAATAACGAGTTCAAGATAACTGCGAATTTCACGTAGCCGGGCATCCAACCCCTTCAAAGCAGTAAGTTTAGCTGTGACCTGCAGGGGCCAAAGTTAATATAAGTTCTGTGCATACTGAATGAAAGAAGAAAAATTTTTAGGACAGAGTTGCAGTAGAAGATTTAAACGAAGAGAGAACAGAAGAGATAATATTGAGCATCGCCCAAGTATCAAGACCTCTGTTGCAAGGGTGCTAATGGTTGTGTCCTTCACATCCCTTAGCAAATGTTCCACACCTGCCAAAGTGCAAATTGAAGGAAATAAAACCAGTTACCAGTTGATTTGATGAAGAAAATACTTTCAAGCATTAGCTGGAATCAAAGTCAACTCAGAGTTAAAAACACGGTAATGTGACTTTAAACAGCATACCAATTTCCTCGACCTCATGAGCCGCAATTTCTGATGGCACATGGACAAACACCTTCTGGCTCTTTTGCGTTGCATTCTACAACCAGACACAAGCGTGAGTTAAGCTTATAATTATGTTATTTAGATTCATGGAAAGTGGTCATTTAAAAACTGGTGCAACGAAACTATATTTCATTCATACTCTTACCTCTTTTACCTCTTCAACAGCACAGTAAGCTTTTGTTGGTATTCCCAACTCCACTGGTTGAACATCAATTATAACCAAGACTGGATTTGGAACATAACTGGGGTGCCAGATAAAGCATGATGATCAGAGGGGAGTACATGAAAATGGAAATGCAAAAGAAAAAATAAAACAGCATATAAGAAAGAGCTAATTTAATTTCCACAAAGGCATTCCTAGACAAAAACAAGTCTATATCTGCAGCTATCTAGAACTAAGTACCTGAAAATATCACATCTACTACCCAATAAATTTCCGAATCCTAGGATTGAAACAATAGAAGCTCACAAATTATGTTAGGTAATCTTACTCATTAAATAATCCGTGAATATCAAGGTCGTTTTCCCTCAGTTTTGGACCTGTGCTATACCACCCAACCACATGTTCCTTAGCTGAAACAAGTTAACATTGTCAATTCCAGAACATCATATCATTAAACATACAAATTCACAATGAAACCCGTGTTGTACCGTTGATTCTTTTGAACATTGAAAACATCGATTCATGGTAATTGTGGTCAAGAAACCAGATGCTTGTATCCTTCTCATCTTCTTCAAAAGGCACTGAGACATAATAACAACATAGGAAATAGGCAACATTTAAATATATTAACAACCGATTGAAAACAAACAAGAGATAATGTAATAATTATATACTATTCCCAAGCTTCCTTTCCCTCAATTGGACAAAGACAAAACAGAAACAGATTATAAAGGGGAAAATCAAAAGAAGAGAGTAGCCAGAATACAGTATAAGCCCTAAAATCAAAAGGCCCATGCTCTAATCACATTCACGTCAATTCAAAAAAAAAAGGCAAAAGAAAAGATTAGGTCCCAAATTCTTTGAAGCATAACAATAATAACATAAAAGAGAAACAAATAAAAAGCAGAACAGATCTAAAAGAATAGACTGGAATTAGAGGCCAATAAAAAGAGAGGGAGGGACCTGCGTAGCTATTGGTGACATCAACAGTGCCCTTGAAGGAAGTGCCAAGTAAGACTCCGACAACCCGCTTCTTGGTATCCTTAGCGACTCTATTGTAGTTATCCACGATACTCAGAAGGACCAGAGGGTGTACTATCACCTTCTCGATCGGCCTCGCAGATATTTCTTGCGTTTTTATCACGTCCATCTTTGACTTCTTGTTCTTGACCTTCTTCTTGTTCCTCTTCTTCTCAGAGATCTTCGTAAATTTTTAACTAGGAATTGTGAGTTCAGTTGCTTGTTGGCAAGGAAAACTGGAGAGGGTTTTGTTTTGATTCGGTGGGTGCGTATTGGATTCGACTTTCAGAGTCGGGTCTCCGGTCGAGCAAGATGGACCCTTTCACTATTTTTTGGGCCAGAAGGCTCCATTGATTTTTAAGCAGAACTTAGATGGCAAACAAGTTGGGCCTAAAAGCCGTACTTAAGTGGTAGGAGATAAAAGGAATGGGAACTAAAATTTAGAACAAAACATAAATAACTAGAATGAGATTATAATTACAGCAAATAGGAATTGATTCAGAATTAAGAAAAGTGATGATTCTTAAGTTGATTGAAGAAAAAAATATAGAAATTAAAACTAACTATTAAAAATACCTTAATACTAACAACTCCAGATATTAAATATTATCAAAACTAATTATTAAAATTACTTTAATACTTACAAATGTATTTTAATTTTTTATAAACATATATTTAAAAATTACTTCAATTTTATAATGTACGTAAATTAAACATTTGAAAGTTAATTAATATGAGAAAATGGATATATTTTATAATAATTATAAAATTTTATGTATTATTATATATTAAAACAATAAAAGTAGAGGCAATTTAACTATTTTTTATTAATTTTAAAAATTTTATAAATGAATACTCTATCTGCCATTCCCTTTTTTTTTTTAAATAAGAAAACATCTAACTCTAGACAATGAAATGTGTAATCTCATCCCCTGCTTCTCATTTCAGGGAACCAAACGTAAAATTATTAAAAGAAAAAGAAAGGTATGATAAATCAAACCAATACAATTTAAGTTTTTGTAAGAGTCACTCTTATTCTTTAAAATCTCCCTTTTAAAATAACTTATGGTTATGGCAATACCGTTTTAACTCCTTTTGTGCTTTTTTATAAATTAAAATATTTATTACTAATAATAATATTAAAGATAGGATATTGTCTTTAGAGTAAAACTCACCTATATCAATTTCCCGAAACGACAAGTCAAGCAAATACACTTTTAACCAAATAAACTACAGCATTGGATGATCTAACAAAACGATGACATTTTGCAAAAGTGGTAAAACTCCTCTCCAGCAGAGTATCGCGACTTCATTCTTTACCCAATTAAGGTTGGGCAATCTGGAGGCTTCGAGTGGATCTTCTTCTCAACGAGTCAATATTAACAATGGTATTTTCTCCTCAGTTATGTGTCAAACACTTTCTTCTTCTATTCAAGCTCTATGTTCTTTTGCTAGTGTCTGGATATCATGGGATCTGGTTGTGGGGAAATTCGCTACTCTGAACTCCTTCCTTCATTTACCTCTTCAAGTGAGTTTTCTCCTTTTCAACTTTTGTTCTTAATCACCTCAATTTTTTTATTATTGTCGTTATTAAGCTACCATTAAAGTTGCTTTGATTATAAGAAGTATGTATCATTTGTGTGTTTACTGTTCGCTTGTCCCCAGTGACGGAGCCAGAAATTTAAGATTGAAGGGTCTAAATATTTAATTTTTTTAAATCTTGAGGGGCCCAATGTATTACTGAGCTCCAAATAACTCCATCCTTATATATATATATATTTATTAAAAATAAAAAAATATTTAATTTTTTTAAGTTCTGTGGGCAATGATGTGGCTCCGTCTATGCTTGTCCTGTTGGTTGACTAGGCCTAGCTTTCCGGTTCTTTGGGTATAAGAATCTTCCAATAATTCCTTGCATCCTATGTACTGTCCTTTCTTTTTATACGTATTCTATGACAGTAGTTTCTTTCTACCAATTGCCCTCTTTTGATAAAAATAGTGTAATTTAAAGTATATACTCACTTATTTCCAAAGTTGCAAATACCGTATCGGATTTAGTACCAGATTGGGTTTTGGTACAGTACTGTATCGGTACCAGTTAATATTGTATACCGTTTTGGGTAATTTTTTAAATTTATAAAATAGTCCCTGAATTTTTTTAAATTTTGCGAAATAGTTCATTGATATATTATACAGTTATACTGTATACTTTATAAGTTTATATCAATCATGTCTTCAAAAATCATAATAATAAATAATAATCACAATTAATATGAAATAATAATAATTTTTAAATATTTCACATATAAATAATAACCACAATTAATATGAAAAAAACAATCATCATCATACTGTTCTCGCACATTTTGACGGTTCACTTCTGCCTACATACATACTATTGAAGGAACGTGGGATTTGGACTCCTTCGATCCATACGTTCCTTGGATGCTTTTCTGGTCTATTTATCGCTGGCCTCGGGCTCCCTATTATTCTTAATTAGTAGAGTTTTGCTTGAATCTGTGTATTATGCTGTTGAGTAGTGTGTTTAGTTTCTCTTTTCGTGCAGGGTGGCTCTTGTTTTCATCTAGGCTGTAGGTCGTTTTGTTGCTTAGTGCTAGCTTCTGTGTCCTCCGTGATACTTGTAAAGAACTTTCTGTACATATTTTTTGCGCATTTATAAATTTTGTCTGATTTACCAAAAAAAAAGACAATCATCATCATACAAATATAAAATTAAGAATAATATAAAGTATTTAAAATATTACAATAATATAATTTTATCATTTTAATAAATAATAATTATATCAAAACATTCAATAAAAAGAACAATAAATATCGTTAACTCTCAAACTATTACAATTTATAACAAGAGTTCGTGATGAGGAAACAATCAAGTAAAAGTTAAACATGAAATAAAAACATTTACAATGATATTACATATATAGAATTTAACATAAACATCAAATATAAGTAAAATCAATAAAAGAAGAAAAACAAAAACTTGGAACAAAATTCAATGATCTACGGAAGGATACCCACTATAACTGCACTGACCTCAGTTATCATTTGATACTAAATTCTCATCATTGAGAGAAGCTTCATCATCATTATCATTTATATTTAATGCACTAAATGGCATGTCAATACTTTCTCATCCAAGATTATCTTCCAAGTCATTAATATCTACCAAATTCGGTTCTTCAGAAACCTAATCAACCAAAATATCAATATTATCAATCGAAATTGGATCATTGAACTACTTGTGTTATTAAGACTCCTACTAAACAACAAAATTTAATTATTGGAGCATTAGAAGAAATTATATCAAAATTAACAATAATAATAACATACATTTCCTGAAGTTTTAAATTGTAACAAACAAAAATCAAGTCATTCAACTTCTTATGCTTCAATCTACTTCTTTTCTTATAATGGATAAATTTAAATGTGCTCCAGTTTCGTTTACAACTTGTTGCGCTCGCACATTGACTTAAAATCTAAATTGCAAACCTTTTCAATTTTGGAACACCATTTCTGAATTGACCTCACCAAGAAATTGTAAGTCGTAAGATAACAAAAGTAGTGTTATAAACAAAATAAAGTGATAATTAATTTTCAACAAATAAGAAAAAGAAAACAACTAATACCTAGAGAAAGTTTTTCTCTTTCTCAAACAACAATCAGCATTCCAAAATTTCCATAAGACAACATATGAAGCTCCATTTGTGAGCTTAAAAGATCTTGCATCGCGTCAATACCAACAATTGTTGTAATAGTTAAAAGCATTCTTCTATTAACTTCAGCTTGTTTATTAAGATCCAGTCTAAAATAAACACTAGGATTCAAAAACGTCGTAACTACAAACAACAGAGAAGAAAGTTGTCTTTCTCTTCTCTCATTAATGATTGAAAGATATGGTGTGTACAAAGAAGTCTTATATTTCATATTAGCCTTGATTGCTTCTATTGCTCTCTTCATGGCATCAAAAAAATAACCCATTGTTAGCTTTTCTTTACTATCAACCAAGAAAAGCACTCTCACCAAAGGCTCACAAACTCGGATAACAAATTGGCATTGAGACCAAAATTCTCTATCTTCCGGTATAATTTTACAAACTTCCACTCCAGTAGTAGACCTAACATACTAAGATGCAATCCACTTATCACTTGTAAATATTTTCCTTAACTCTTTCTTTATCACAACAAAAAACTGAAGTGATAAGAAATTTGTTGCAAATCTTGTCATAGCATGACAACACAAATTCCTACCATTGGTAAATTCCTTTCTCATTAAATTAATACCCATGCACGATTATAGATTAACTTGGTTACCTTTTCAGCTTTCTGCATGGTCTCATCAATAATAAGAAAATATCTAAGATCTCCTGTATTCTCCAACATTAGGTCAATGTAATGTGCAACCCAAGGAGTCCAAAAAAATAATTATACTTATTTTGCAACCTTTTTCCTACTGCTTTATAAGTGGAATCATTGTCAATAATTAATTAAACAATGTTTTTTCGCCCTACTCTATTCACAACTTCATCAAATATCGCAAACAAAGTCTCAGTATTCCTAATAAGGCCAAATGCATCAATAGATTTTAAAAACATAGAGTCATTTGTAAAATAAACTAAAAAATTAATAATAGGCTCTTGTCTCCTATATGTCCAACCATCACACATGATTGAACATCCATAAGTAGCCCAATTCACTCTTCTTTCTGCCAAATAACTTTTAATTTCAGAAATAGAACAACTCAAAAGTTTACCTCTTAAGTCATCAATCTAAAGACCTTTATATCTCAGACTATAAGAGGCTATGACATTCATCATAGGTTGATAATAATAAGATTGAGAAGCATTGAATATATCATACCATCATTTACCTACTGCCATATTGACATTATGAGTTGCATCTCTTGATTGCATAACACTACGAATTGAAAGTTGAGCTCCAGGAGTTGTTCGTGATGCAAAAAACTAGTCTGCCTTCTTCTCTTCCTCACATCAAGTCCAGGTACTTCTTCAAGGGCCTGGGATGGAACACTACCACCACCACCACTACCACTACCATCTTTAACATTTCCATAATCACCACGAAAACCCAAAAACAAACTTCCATTACCAATTTCAAAATTCAACCTTTCCCTTCTATCTTTCTCATGTTGATATTCTTCAAGTAATGTTTTCATTTGCCACTTCACATCATGGCTTACTTTTTTTACAGGGTTTTACATCTCCTTTAACCCCAGCTAAATGCTTCTTCAATTGGGTGATTCCTCGACCTTTCAAATGATTATTACAAAAACAAGCAAATTGTATGATTCTTCATACCTGGGACCAATGCAACATGAGACCAAGCTGGATCATTTTATCTTCTTGAAGCAGTTTGATCAGGAGAAGTTGAACTTCCTTCCATTTATCTGTAACAAAAAAATGAAGATATCTATTTTGTAAGAAATTAATCCTTTAGTAGTTTCATCAATAAAATTAGCAGTGTAGCATAAATAATGTCTTTAACTCTTTATATTAAGCCTAAAGAAGTAAAGATTCATGAAATTAGAGTAAAATTTAGAAATAGATAGACTTTCCTATTGGAGAGTAGTAAATTTATGCTAAATTTAAAATCGAAGTACCGTTCAAAGATTTAAGATGATGGCTCAACGAATCCAAAAATTTAAGTCATTACTTAAACATCCTTAACTTCACTTTCATCTTTATTCTTGTTTTTTCAGGATTATGATTATTGCCATTGACATATCTTTATAAATCCTTACCTTTAATAAATATCTTGAAATAGAATGCACAAGCTGAGTAATTTTTTTCATTAAGATGAGCTAAAAAAACTTTCACACCTATTCAAAGAGTTAATGCCAAAGTACTATAAATGAGATAAAAATGGAATAATAAGGAAATTAGATTTTGAATATGCAAATACTATAGGATGGACTAATTTTAGGACAAATAAAGGTTGATATGTAAGAGACTTGAATCCTTCAGGAGATGGACTAATTTTGGGATAAAAATTAAAGACAACTTGGAGATACATAATAATTACAATTAAAAAAGTTCCTATTCGACTTTTCCACAACACCACAACCGAATTATTATTATACTCAATTAATTATTTACCCAATATCCAAATACCACTTTAATAATTGTAAGATTATGTCAATTAATTATTTACTTTGAATTCTTTCCAGCTTACATTCTCGGTTTGTTAGTTTTAAGTTAGGTTGAAACTTGAAAGCTTTTCTAACTTTTAAATCATGCATTATAAAGTTAAGTTGAAACCTGAATTGAAAGCCTTTCTAACTTTTAATGCATGTTGTGAATGACCAAAAAATTTAACATAAATCAAGTCATCAATGATCAATCGACCGAACCACAAATGAACCAAAATCATACTCCTTTCACTCAAGTCAACTCCAAATCCAATCTGTTATCCAACTCCAACCAATGACAAATAACAAATGCTTCATAATTTCATTCCAACTTCCCATTCACAATCAAAACACAAATGCAATTAACCAGAAAAAAATCAACAAAAAGTGAAAACACGCCCAAAAGAAAATTCACAACCTGTATTATTCCAAATCGGGTCGGGTCGGGTTTAGATCTGGGCATTATTCCCAGATCCAACAGCTGCAGATGCGTGGCCGACAAAGGAGAGCAAGTGATGGTGGCGTGGTGCGTTGGTGGTCCTCGTGGAGGACGGATGAAGGCTAATGGAGGTCCAGATGAGGCTCGGTGGCAACGGGTTTACATGGTGGAGGAAGATCCCAAGATGATCGCCAGAGAGGGTTCGCATGGTGCATCGCTGGAGAGATAGAATATAGGAGCACCACCGGAGATGGATAGGGGAACGAGAGAGAGAGTGTGGAGAGGATGAGAGCGTGAGATAAAGAGGATGAGGTAAGTTTGAGAAAGAGAGAATAAAGAAGAAAAGAAAAAGCGAGGCAGGCGTGGGGGGATGGGGACTTACGGTTAAATATTTTTGGTTTTTACAAAAAGGTCATCAATTTTTACTACGATATATGATTGATATTTTGAGTACCGGCCAGTACTTGGCGAAAACACCCAATACTATACTAGCTGGTACCTGTGATTGGTACCAAACATGATGATACCGTTCTATTTTTCAGCCGGTACGGTATAGAACGGTATTCGATACCTTGATACAAACAAAAATTAAATAGGAGATAAAAAAAAGATTATTTTAAACCATTTATAACACCTCCTTATTTATCATAGAATTCAATTCAAATTAAAACTACTGAAGAAGAAAAAGAGAAATGAACAAATGAAGTACAAATATTGAAAAATGAATAAAATATTATTTAGTAAAATTAACCATAATTAACAAATATAATGAAAGAAATTTTGTAGAAACACAAACTAAAGGAAAGGAAGATAAAAAAGAGAATAAACAAAAGGAAGATAAAAAAGGAAGATATAAATATAATATTGCAAAAAATAGAATAAACAAAAGTATATTCTGAATTTAATTAGGAGAGGATGTGGTCCCTTTTTGATTCCGAGGCTCCAATCAAACAAACACATAGAAAGTCACCAACTGCTATGCATATTAAGCCATTGCATAAAAAGTTATTTACTGCTTGTGGCGTTTTTCCCCCAATTCCTGAAGACCATATGCCATCTACAGTGTAAGTTTGAAGAGGCAATCAACATACAGAGGCTGAATAAACAACATCAATTAGAGTAGAGTAAGGTGTCGAATGAGACTCCTACGGTGTCTTTTTGGAACCATCCAGGCAGGTGTTGGCTAGTTGATCTTACTGAATGTACAGGTGTATGGTCATTTTTAAACTCATAGTTAAGCTTCTAGCCTTGGACCAAACACAACGCAATGGACCCTTTTACTCAATGTATTATTTCATTTACTGTTTCGGAAAACACTCTTCCAACTAAAGAGCACGTGTAGGCAAAGCATTGTTAAGATGTCTCATTCCACTCAATCCATAAGGGAAACCAATCATAACCATATCGGTCTTTTAGCAAGGCTGCAAGTCCATGTTCAGCACCTTCACGACACATCATATTGTTTCTGTAATGTCGTAAAACTCAAGCTACACCATTCAATGTTGTCGTAATCATCAGTGAAGATGGTTCAAAAGGCCAGGTTGAGCTCTTATTTCTTCGATCACCTTGATGCTGTTCTAGTCCAAGTCTCCAGATTTTACTGCTCCTACAGCACGTCTTATAGTGCCTGTTTTTGCAATTCAATACAAAGAAAGTTGAGCTTATTTAATGGTGACAATAGAGGGCTTGCTAAAGTTAAGATTAAGAAAGTTGAGCTTATTTGATGGTGACAACAGAGGGCTTGCCAAACTTTAGGTAGTTGGATAGATTCAGTCGCCATCATTTTAGGATTGAGCACATGGGTATAAGTTTTCTTGGGTATGTGACTTCTCAGACATGTTAATCCAATGGCAACAATTATCAATACGTAGTGTACCTTACAAATCAGAGACCTTTCGAAGTTTGCTTCACCTTCCTTGTGGCAATTAAACAAATTTTAATCAAACAAAGGGGTCTAAAGACCAGATTATGATTGTGTAATATTTAGATATGTGGATAGCAATTTCTTAAACATCAAAACTAGAAGATCTTAAAACAAGTTTTTGCTCTACTTTAATTTAGGTAACTTGTTAACACATGATCAACTTATCAGTAAGTTTAAATAATTATTTTCTAAATTACACCTTTTTAAGGAAAAAAAGAACTTAAAATTGTCTTTTATTTTTTTAACGTTAAAATTATATCAAAATTTAAAATTATTTAACATTTTAATATCTATTAATCAGAAAACTGTAATCAAGTTATATGTCATTAGGACACCGAATCCCTATATCCATATTAGGCATTCTTCTCTTTTGAAACTTTATGATGTTTTGATTCTCAATAGAGTGAATGATCATGAAAATTGCTGCATATGATATTCTCTTCAAAGCCAAGGTATGGTATAGTTTGTAGCAATATGCTTCCGCTTGGACTTTCCTTATTCTCTACTCAAAGTTGTCTAAAAGCTATCACTTGCTTGCGTTGCCATCTCAATGCCATTTTTACCTAATGCTTCATAGTGCTAAAAACAACCGAAGGAAAATTCTGCCTTTAGTATTCTTCCTCATCTGGCTAGCTCGCTAGCTAACTACACAACAACCCTAAATCAGGTGAGTTCGAGCATCTCCTAATCAACCAAGAACAGTAGCTGAACAGAATTCACGACCATCCCGTGATCTGCCAGCCATGCATGCGTACAACCCTCTATCATATGTGTTAAGCTACTGAACTTCAAGTCCTTATTTACTAATGCCAAGACCCCACGGCCTTCGAGAATGGTAAATATGCAAGCATAACTTTGTGACTGGTGTCCTTTAACAATTGAAGATGTGGGAATGAGGCCATGTGCAGATAAGATAATGCTCTGTGGGGGTAACATTTTCTTATATATGGAGTTAAAGACGGCTTTTGCACACGTGTTTTCCGACTAAACTGTCTAATTACAGTTAATCATAACCATTCCAACCATAAAACTTGGGAGTAGATCAGTACACTCTTTATGAGAAGATTACATAAAATTAATGATCCATGACAAGCAGAATAATGACCCTTATGTCGCGAAAGATGACACCGTTAATCCAACATTGTTCACGTCATGGGTCGATTACTTTACCTTTATTTTGGTTTTGTCATCTTCCTCCCTTCATGTGCGATAACAAAGCAACTGCCGCTAAGGATTATTTAAGTTGTTTCTGTACATGTCTAATATAATATTTTGTTTGTTTCTTTAGCAGAATTGATTATCATATTCTGCTTGAGGCTTTTTGGTCTAGTCCCAATCTATTGGGAAATCCGTGGAAGAAACAAAATTTTTTATGAATTCTCAAAATGCAATTTCTTTTAATTTATAATATGATTAATTCATAAAAATTATATATTATAAAATTTAGAATTTTCTGTTAACGACTTCCTTGCAAAACAGATTTCTTAAATAGATTATTTAAAACTAATTTAAGCATATAAGTCTTTAACTGTTTAATGTTACTCACATGAATAGATTAAGAGAATTCTATAAATGATGAAAAAAGAGGAATATTAAAAGTATGAGTCTTTGAAGAGCCTATACTTACTTATAATAAGACTTATACCTTTTAGTAATTTAATTAAATTATAATTCTAATTTCAATAAAATTTATATTATAATTATAACTAATCCTAATTAAATATCAATTAGGTTCAAATAAAATTTAATATCAAATATTAGTCTTTATTTATTAAATATGTTATATCGATTCCAAAGTTTTTCAAATTTTATAATCAAGTCCAATTTAATTAAATTATATTTTCTCTCTTTAACCATTCTTTGTGTGTGATTTATTAAGTTTATAATATTTCGATAATAGATATATTCAATCCTAAGTATATCAAAGAATAGATAAAATTAGACTCTTGTAACTTATATTTAATTCTCTAAGTAAACAATTGACATCCACATATCAAAATTGTCCTACAACAATGTATCACGACCACCCAAAATTAAGAATGTTAAATTGATTTTAACTATTATTTATATACAAATGATTTCTTTGTATAATTCAAATCTTTTATCATATATAATATTTCAATTACACATATGACTACACAATTAATATCTCTATTCTATTTTAATTCAATCATATTAGTTCACTAACATTAGTAATTGATTCTTTTAACGATATTTGAAAACTATTTTCAATATTTCAGTCCATCTTAGTTAAAGATTTCTAAAATCAACAGTAATTGAGAAATATTGAATATTGATCATTCAACTACCTTCACATAGTTTATGTTATATCCAATAAACTATATGTCTCTTAAGTAGTTTCAAAATATAACAATTCCTAAATGAGATATTTTAGAGATCTTAAGTTAACTGATTACTTATACAATTGTTACAATAACTATTTTCATAAATTCATAAATATTGTTTTACAATAAATTCTTTTGTTGAGTCAATTCAATGAATTTGTTCTCTAATAAGAACCCAACATTTATTTAAGTATCTTTATATTTTAAGCTACAATCATCTACTTATTTCAAAGTAAAGACATAATATGTGCCAATCTTTATACTCTATTAGTGTCCAACCTTAATACAGTAACAAATAAGAACAAATTTGTGCTAATATATAAATACAATATAAATTACATAATTATAATCTTATCATAATTCTATTTATAAAGTATATTTATTCTTGAACTTTATCTTATAAGTTAGTTAATTAAACAAACATGCATAAAATAAAGAATGTTTTTAATCAATTATATTACGAATATACAATCAAACTATTGGTTATAGGCCACAAACCAATGCAAATACTATTTGACCTCTTAGACAAGGTTATTCAAGGGGGTATTTTGTTTTTTATTTTTAAATTTAGCAAAAAAGTGTGTTTAATTGAGTTTCTATTTTTGTATTTTAATTTTGATTTTCCTATTTTCATAACTTATTAAACAATAAAAATCGATCTTGATCTTTTGTTTTTGTTTTTGTTTTTCTTATAATTTTTTATTATTACCTAAATAAGTACTATACTTATTTAATATTAATTACCAATAAAATTACAACCAATATAATTTAATAAGCTTAATTTCATATTGAATTAAAATTTTAAGATTTAAAATAAAACTATTTTAAAACATATTTTCTAATATAATTTTTAAATAAATAAAGTTTAAATTTATAATATCTTTAAGTACCTATTTTTCAAACTTTTTACAATAGTTATTTATTGACTATATAACTAAATATTTAACTTTAGATAATAAATTCAATTTTAATAAATAAAAATTAGTTGACAACTAAAATTTTTAAATTTTTTTACTTATTTCTTTATAATGAAAATGATCAATTTATTTTTAATACCTATTACTAATATTATATTATGTATTAAAAATATAACGACATCATTATTAATTACTAATGAGTTTTTTGGTTTGAAAATATATAATAAAAACTGCATTGAAGCTAAAGAAGGATTTAAATGTGACAAACATTTCTCTCAATTCCTATTAGAAAAGGTTAATGCTAGCTCCAACTATTCAACTAAAGGGCTTCATATATAAGAGGATGAATTTTCATTGCATTCAGCTACTATCCTTTACCTTATCCAATAAAATACTCTCTGTTAAGCAAGTCTATGAGATATGTTAACCCTCTCCGCACCTCCCTCCTTCTCTCTTAAGTATGTCCACCTTTGGAGTAAATGATATGTGCTTAAATGTTGATACATGTAATTCATTACACTTAGTAACTAAAACCTTAAAATACTTAGGACACTCACTTTAGCTCATAATTTTAGGTGCATTTCAGAAGTGAAGAAGCTAAAGTGACCCGAAAAGCATACTCATTAAGCCATGTTCTCAATGCTCATACTCTATTATCTTCATGGAGCAAGAAGAAGAAGAAGAAGATTACAAGAAGAAGAGACAAAATAAAGCATAACAATGAAGAATGAGAGATGAAAGAGCATAAGGCCACCCCATAAAAATGTCACAACAGGTTAGCGAAGTTGAATAAGGAGGACAAGGATAAAGAGATCTGGAAGACCTTTCGAAAGGTTAAGGTGAATATCCCACTGTTAGAAGCGATCAAGCAAGGGCCGAGGTATGCAAAATTCCTTAAGAAATTGTGTGCAAACAAGCGAAAGTTAAGAGGTAATGAAATGATTAGGATGAGTGAAATTGTTTTTGTGGTTTTTAAAAAAAAAATACCTCCTAAATGTAAAGACCCAAGCATGTTTACTATTCCTTGCATAATTGGTAACACCGAGATTAACCAAGCCATGCTAGATTTTGGAGCATCGATTAATGTTATGACTCGTTCCATATATGCTTCTTTGAATTTAAGGCCATTAAAAGAAAATAGTGTTACCATACAATTGGTTGATCGTTCTAATGCTTACTTAGATGGGGTGATTGAGGATGTGCTTGTGCAGGTAAATGACTTAATATTTCCTATTGATTTTTTTATGATTGACATGAATGATAAAACTTCTTATAAATTTGTACATACCTTACTAGTGCGGCCGTTTCTCAACATGTCCCAAACAAGACAGATGTGCGTGAGGGTACCCTCACGATGGAGTTCAATGGGGAAGTTACTCGTTTCAAATTTTTTATGTCAACAATCCCTCCCATAAACAATCTGTTTTTGCAATTAATGTGATTGACCTTTCAATACAGGAGAAATGTATGTAGAAGCATATAATTGAACAAGAAGCAGTTTCAACAAAAAAGAAAACCAAAGCTTTTAATGTCTCACCAAAAAGCTTTACCATTGGTCAAAAAGTGCTTCTTTATTGTGCTAAATATAAATTGTTTCTGCATAAATGTTGTCCTTATTGGTTTGATCCTTTTATGATAACTAATGTTCTTCCTTATGGTGCAGTTGAGATCAAAAGTTTAAAAACAGGGAAGACATTGCATATAAGTGGTCATCGACTCAATCCTTACTTTGATGAAGATCAAGTGGAAAACGCCGAATTTGTGATTCCTAGAGATCAAAATTTTGTTATTTGATGCGAGCAATATGGATTCTAGCCAATGACAATAAAAAAAGTCACTGCTTGGGAGGCAACTCAAGGCAAGTTAGTTTCTATCTATTTACATTTTCACATTGCTACTTTTGTAAATGCTCCATTTCTTGTATTTAATGTTACATTGGGGACAATATAAGTTTTAAGTGTGGGGGTGGAGATCTTGTTTTTTATACACATTTTTTAGCTTAATTGTTGCTTTTGTGGCTTCCTAGGTGATTTTCAAAATCAAACAAACAAAATAAAAAATTTTCTTGTTTTATATTACTTTTAAAACTATATAGTCATAATTAGAGTGTGAATTGACTAGAAAAATCTATGGCAACTTTAGCATGTACTTTTGTTCTTGTGATTGGTTGATATGCATTATCTTTAGAAAAGTAGTGACTAGTGGAAGATAAAAATCAGTGAAATTTTGAGCCTCATTGTCTTTTGTTATATGTGACCTTCATGACAAGTACATCCTGACTTTGTTTTGATTTTCTATTCGAGACCACAGTTTTATCATATGCATTATCATGAAAATGAGTAGGCATTCTTTGTTGTTTACGAGCTACATTAACCAAATAAGCTACACATTTATATGAATTTTCCTTTGTTAAACCCCCTTGAGTTTTATTAACCTTTCTTTTTATGATAACTACATTACATGCCTTAAACTGAACCAAATATCCCACCCAAGCCTTAAGGCTAGTGGACCATTTGTTGATTGTTAATGATTGTGGATGTACAAGAGTATAAGTGTGGGGGGTGTGCATATGTGTGGGATGGTTATAATTATTATGATGTTATTTTATGTAATATCAATGAAATTCCCATGTTGGTATAACTTCTTTCAAATTTTCAAATGAAAATAAAATAAAAGAAAGAAAAGAAATTTTTTTTGAATTAAAATAGCAAGGATGAAATACATTTGTTTCGAAAAGTTATTCATGTTTATTTTTCCTCCTAAAGTTGCATTGAATGGGTAATTTGAATATGATGAATATGATACGGATGTTGTCTTGGAAGTATCACTCCTAGTAGCTCAATATATTGTTATCATCTATCTCTATGAGTGATCATTTTTTATTAGTTAAGCTTCATGTGGTTTGTGTGTGAGAGCTAAAATTTAAGCTGTGAGATATAATTGTTACATTCATCATAGCTGATAGTACCTAGTTTTAAATGAATGTTAACGTGTGCGCTTGATGTTTCATGGAGTGTTACTTGTGCTTCACTAGCTTGATGGCTTTTATGCTACACTACCCAAAATACATCTCACCTTACCTTTGCCCATATTACAACCCTAGAAAAGTCCTTTGATTCATGATTATGTATGTGACTTTTAGTGGTGGAGAAATGAAATGATATGTAAAGTTGTGGATTTTTATGATTATGAATGGTGTTTGAGTGTACCTATAGATCTATCTTATTTAAACATATTTTATTCAAGTCTACCTATAGATTGTTTAGTTTCTAAGGGTGATGAATGTTGATCAATCATGAGTAGAAAGCTTTGAATGTTGAGTTCTCGCTATGGATTTTGAAAGTCATTTATCTTTACTTATGATTATCTATTCTTAGAAACTATGGAAAATGAATAAGTGTTTTGATTTGTGACTTTGATTTTAAAGATTTGTCCGAAGATGATCAAAAGCTAAGTGTAGGTAAACTTGATATGTGCTTAAATGTTGATACATGTAATCCATTACACTTAGTTATTAAAGCCTTAAAATGCTTAGAACACTCACTTTAGCTCATATTTGATTTTAGGTACATTTCGAAAGTGAAGGAGATAAAGTGACCTAACAATCATACTTATTGAGTCATCTTCTCAATGTTCGTACTCTAGTATCTTCATGGAGCAAGAAGAAGAAGAAGATTAGAAGAAGAAGAGACAAAACAAAGCATAATAATGAAGAATGAGAGATGAAAGAGCTCATGGCCACAACAGAAAAATGTCACAGCTATGAGCAGTCTCACGGCTATGACACCAACTGCATGGGCATGAGACCATTCTCACTCCCATATAAGGGAGTCTGATAGGTGTGAGACACCACTCACACCCGTGAGAGGCCATATATGCCCGTGAAGTTCAGGCCACCTGTCCATTTTAACCTAGGTTTTACTATAAAAAGGAATACGTTGTGATGGTTGTGTGGGATCGTGCAGAGAAGAGGACAGACACGGTTCTTGTAGATTGATAGAGAAGGTAAAAGGCTAACATCCTATCAACGGTTCGAAGGTGAAATTGACGCCCAAGTCACAGTTAAGCTTATCTCCTCTTCTTTAATGTTGAATCTCTCTTTTCGGATTATTATTGTTGTTTGATGTTGACTAAATTGGGTTTTGTAAAGATGATCTTAATGCATTCATTGGATTGTTTATTATGAACTCATTGCTAAAATGTTGAATATAATTCATAATTATTATATTTGATGTTCGTTAGTAGCCACTAATGATCTTGAATCGTTAAGAACAATGTAACTTAGGTTATATAACCCGAATGTGTGAGGTTACTGCGTATATTAATCCATTTTTCACTTTGTAATGCGACTACCAAATTGAATAGAGAGATCATATCTTAGATTATTCGGTGGCTAGGTTTAATTAATAAGCATCCCTTAATTAAACGCAGCCTAAGGGAAAATCGAGATTAGCATAATGTATTGTTAGTCCATGATCAATAGTTTGAGGAGAGGTGTGAAACCATTAAAATGATGGGAAATGTTTAATGTGTCTAAGCCAAGATTGATCCTAAAACTAGACTTTAACATATTCGACACTTTTATCATTTTCGATTGTCTTCTATAATTTGTTCTAACTATTTTAAGTTTATGTTATTTTCTCAATTGCATAAAACCCAAAACCCCCCACTTTTATTTCCTTTGCATCAATTATTTCATTATAAGAATTAACCAAACATTTCCTGTGGATAAGACCCCAACTCACCACATCTACAAGTTTTTAGTGTGCAAAGTTAAATAAATTTTGCGGTGCACTCGACGCGTGCTATCATTAACCATGCCAAAATCTAAGTATTATGTGCTAAACTTCTTATTGGTGTTACGTCTTTTTTTTTTTATTTTCTTGCTTAGTTTAGCCCTCTATAGGATTCTCTTCTTCGCTTCTTTTATTCTCTTTTTGCTTACTTTTCCAATATTACAAGTTCTTTTCAAGTAGCTAGCTTAGCTTGCACAATGCATTTAGCTATGATTTCAAGCTCCTCATATGGTGCTTTAGAGGAACTCTCTTCTCTGTTCCCCTGAGTAGAGTAGTTCCTGCTTTTTTTTCTCCTTATCATTTAAGGAACTACTTTTTAAGCTTTCAGCTATTTGGTTTCTTTTTTAGCCTCTTTTAGTTCATGTTCAACACATCTTTAGATCTTAACCAAGCTGATCTCATTAGCTAATCCAAATCCCCTTCCTTTAACCTTATTTCTACAAACTACCTTGTTCCACCTTTGTCCACTCCTTTTACTAACATTAAGCCCCCCGATATTTTTTCTTCTAATATTCAAGTAGAGAATGTCCTTATCATGACTTCTAAACCTATTAGCATTCCTCCTAAGCTTTTAACTCAGCCTTAACCTAACTTAGCTTCTTGAAAACTCCCATAACTCTACTCTATACTTTGTCCCCTTGACCTCCACCCCCTCCATCCAAACTAAGCTGGCATTAAATTGGAGACTACAATCCTACCAATCAGTTTTAGTTTATTCTACCTTCACATACTAAGGGGAGTTGCATTATTATTCCGTATTTGGAGGTGCTCAAAGAGGGTGCAAATGAATGGGAATCTTCCCTAGTGAGATTTGTTTTAGAAAAATGTCTTATCTTTCCTAATTTGTATTTGTGGACCATGCACAACTAAAAAAAAGGGGTTTGGTGAAAGTGTTGATGAGTTGAAGGAACCTTTTTCCATTTTAAGTTTGATTCCAAATCAAATGCTCAGAGAGTGATTGATGATAGTCTTTTACACATCTATAATGTGACTATCTATAGTAAACATTGGAAACTTGGCTTCAATTTGGAGAAATTAAAACATAAGCATGTTCTTTGTTGGCTTAATATACACAATGCCCTTTTAGAGTATTGGATAACAAAAGGTTTAAGTCATTCAGTAAGCTATATTAGTAAATTAATTTATATGGATAAGACCACAAATTTAATAAAGAAAATATATTACACTCCACTTTATATGCTAGTTAACTAACATTAGGAGCTAATTAAGAGAATCTTACTAGTGAGGTTTAGAGATAATGAATTAAAGTTTGAAGATATGGTTATTGTCTAATATTAATGAAGACTAGTTTTAGATCACTTAGGTAAATAATGGAGGCTATTAGGCATGATATTTTAAAAAGGAGATTACTATGAGCTAATAAGATTGGAAAGACCAAATAATGGCGAGGTTGTAGAAAGAAAGCCAACGGATGATAATTTGCACTAAAGAGAAATAATTAATTAATAATCTTGTTAGATGAAAAGGAGCAAGGGGATTGTGTGAAGGATTAGGAGTTAGAGAAGCATACTAGTGGTAAAGATGATCCTTAATGCTCTAATAAAATGGATAATACTCTACTATCAGATCAAATTAAAGTAGTAGGGTCCTTTGATCTATTTAAAAGAAGCTTTTTAGTCATCTCCTTATCATCTATGATAAAATATTCCTTCAAGGTTTGTCTTAACAAGATTAAATATAGCCTTGGTAATGAGTTGTGCAAGGAGATCACGTAAGAGGAATATAGCTAAAAGCTTTAAACCTTATAAACTTTCCTTTTGACAATCTTGTCTTGGAATATCATAAGGCTTGAAATCCTTAAGAAGAAATAGGTGTTATGTGATTACCTTAAGAAAATAAAACCTGTTCTATTAGAACTTTTGGAGCCCAAACTCAATTGATAAATACAAAGAACTTGAGTTTCTAAGGAATCATTGGCCAAGTATTACTAATCACTAGGCACACCATTATGGGGATAACAGTTATTGCCTTCGTCTATATAAAGTTGAGGTTTCTAACTCTCTAATCAAAGATAAGCTCATTCATTCATCTCTCTATGAATTTGGTTTAGGTGAAGACTAGGATCCAGGTAACTTTTGTGTATGCATATAATCATTCCTTTTAGAGATGCCTTCTTTGGGATAAGTTAAAGATGATTCACTCTTCTATAGATACCCTATAGATGATTCTAAGGGATTTTAATAGTACCCTCTCATTTTCAAAAGTTAAAGGCAATATTTGCTTGAGAAACTTTAATGAAGACTTCAAGAATGACACAAATCACATTGAAGTTACTGAACTAAAGTTAGAAGGGAGTTTCTTTACTTAGAATAACAAGCAAAGTGGTCCTTAGTTCACGAGAAAAAAGTTAGATAGAACTGTGATTAATAAAATCTGGCTAAATCAATTTTTAGATAGTAAGGCAATATTTAGTAATCCACTTTTCTCTAATTATACTTTTATTGACATCCAAAACTTTTTCTCATATTACTATAGAAGACCATTTTTTACTTTAATAACTACCTAGTAGGAGTTGATGGCTTTATTCAAGCAGTGGCCAAAGGGATGACTATAGAATTCCAAAGTTATAGTTCTTATGTTTGTATATGGAAACTCCAACTGGTAAATAAGAGTTGAACAACAAAAGAATTGGCAATACTTAAAAAGTTGTGATGGAAACTAGAGAAAAAGATCTTATCCAGATCCAAGATTAGCTCTACCAGTTCCCATATGACCTTAATAAGCACATTAAGGAAAAACAACTCTCTCATGATACATTTATGTCGTAAAGGAACATAACTTATTATTAAAGAAAAAATCAAGAACACAATGACTAAAATATGGAGACATGAACCCGAGCTTCTTCCACAAGTCCATTTTATCTTGGGAGGAACTCCAAAAAAAATCTCTTATTTGCTAAAGGACAATAGAGAATCAATGTAGAATAAAAAAGAGAACATAAGAGGCATGTGACTACTTTAGGAAGCTAATGTTTATTCATTTGTAAATGTTATTCATTTGTATATGTCTTTAAATTATTTATCTCTAAGAAAATCTTAAGGGAAGATTTAAGCTTTATATCAATCATTTTTAGGGTGCATTTATTCAAAGGGGGCAAATAAGGAACAATATACTCTAGATTAGGAACTTTTTAAGAACTAAAATTGGAAGCATTCCTTTAGAAGTTGCTCTATTAAGATTAATTTTCCCAAGGCCTTTGATTCGTTCAATTGGAACTTTATCTTACATGTCCATAAAGTATTTCATTTTCCTCTAAAATTCAAAAGTTGGATTGAGCAATGCATTTCTATAACCTCCTTTTGTATCTTGATTCATTGGGAGCTAACTAACATCACTAGAGGTGGTACATGAATGAGTTAAGGTAATCTAATCTCACTCTACTTATTCACTTTAAACATGGAGAAACAAACCAAACTAATTGATCATTTTATAAGGCAAGAAGCAAAATATAAGTTTCTTCGTAAGCAAAGTAAGTTAAGGGGCTATTTGTTTCCCTTTTTTCTTGTTTTTTTTGTTGTCATTTTAGTAAAAATAAAAACAGTTAAGTAAAACATGTTTTTCTAACTCTGTTGTGATTTTTTGTTTCTAAAAATAAAATAACCACAACTGTTTGACAGAAACAAGAAAATATCATTTCTCTGAATTTTGACATGTTTTCTTCAATAGAAAAACAATATATTCCTATTTTCTATCTCTATTATCGTCAATAGTATAACTCCGTACCTAACATAACATCTAGTGAATTTTTACGAGACCCAAGCTTTGACTCTCTCTACCACACATAGATGAGGCAGCTCCGACGGTAGCAACGAAGGCTAGAGATTGAAAGAGATGTCAGAATCTTTAAGAAGACTAGTAGCACAACCTCATTGGAGAGAAGGGAAGTAAAATCTGGTGCAAGTAAGTATGTGAAGTTGTCACGGCGAGAACGGGAAGTTGGTGAAGTTGATGGACTAGTATTGGTGGAAGATTTGATATGTATCTTTTATCCTAACAAAAAAGAAACAAAAATCCCAATAATTCAAAGGGCAATTGTTTCTTCAACGTGGCAATGGGTCTTGTGTTGAGTAGTAAGAAATGGGTTTTCATTTTACTGTAGTTTGGTGACATTGAAATAGGGTTGGGAAGACTTTCGGTTTGAGGTATGCATGCGGAGTTGCGGTTTTCATATCAGTGTTTGATTTTTTAAATATTTTTTATTTTAAAGCTAATTTTTAAAAAACTAATTTAATTATTATTTTTTAAAATTTTGTATAAATCTTTATATTAATAAAATTTTATAAAATTTAAAAAATATTTTAATCAATTTAAAAATATAATTAATTAATTTTATAAATTTTGTATAAAACTTTATATTAATAAAATTTTATAAAATTAGAAAATATTTTAATTAATTTAAAAATACAATTAATAAATTTAAGAATTAATTAATTTAAAAATACAATATATTATATTAAAAATTATTAATATAAGAGTATAGTTACAAAAATAGAAATAGGAGGATAAAACCAAACATGCGTTTATTTTCAATTTTTTATTACAATTCTCAACCAAACATGTTTTTATTTTCAGTTTTATATTATAAATCTCAACCAAACAGGTTTTTATTTTTTTAATTAAAAAACAAAAACTAAAAACTAAAAACTAAAAACTAAAAATTAAAACTAAAAATCGCAACAGAAAAACAGAAGTGAAACCAAATTAAAAAACAAAAACCAAAAACTAAAAACTAAAACTAAAACTAAAAACTAAAAACTACAACAAAAAATCCAAATTAAACCAAACAGCCCCTAAGAATCTTTAGTTTAGCTTTTGCAATTGATTTGCATTTTCTTTACGGAGTTAATGACAAATCACAAAGCAATTTGATAATTGCTCTTTGTACATTCAAGGTTTTATATGATCTCTCTTTTAATAAAGATAAGAGTTATATAATGGTATCAGCTAGTGCTAACCATCTTATGATATGGCTAGCTAACTCGTTAGGCCTAAAGTAAAAAATCACTCCATTTATATACCTCGGTCTTCCTGTAATAGCCAAGAGATTAAGCTTTAGGGATTTCTTACCACTAATTAAGAGGATTCCTAGAAAAAAAATGAAAAATTCATGTGATAAACTTTTGTCAATTTTGGTAGAGTACAACTCATCAATAATGATTTTAACTCCATGCATATCTATTGATCCTCTCATATCATTTTTTTTAAATTTTATCAAAGCAACAGAAACAATACTGAAATGCTTCTTATGGTTTAGGGACTTCAAACAAAAAGCAATAACTAAGGTCAAATGGTCCAACCCTTTGTATACTAAGGGGCGAAGGAGGAATTGGTGTAGAATCCATTAGAATTATCAATAGGGTTGTAATGTCTTAAAAGCTTTGAAGAATCCTAGATAAAAAAGAGGCATTATAGGTGAGGTGGATATACACTCACTATTTAAAGGTAAAATTTTCAAAAAATTAATAAAAAATAACAAATTCATGGACAATGATACAATTACTAAATGATAGATACATAATTAACCATATTTATACCCCCATATTTGAAGTATATTTACTCGATATTTTATACTTTTATTGTATATTTGGTACTTAATTTGTTCCAAGTGTGTTTACATAGTATAATTTCCTTAATGGACTTAAAGGAGAAGAATTTGGACAAAAATGAGACATAAAATGAAGATTTGAAGCATAAAAGGGATACGCAGGCTTGCAATAGCCCGTGAACTTCTCTCAGGCAGTGCAGATTTATGAATTTTGGGTATTTTTAGTTATGCACGGTTTGATGCACAACCACACATCAGCCTGTACATCTCCCCAAAACCGCAAAAATTACTATAAAAGGATGTATTCAGAGGCAATTAGGGGAGCAGACATACAGGGATATCCAAAGACTTTGCGAGGCGACTTAAGGGGCAATTTTGATCTAAAGAAATGAAAAACGCGAAGAAACCATCAAATGATCTAAGAGAATATAAGATCAAACCTCTACTTGCAAGAATATTTGATAGGAGACAAATAGGGAGATTTAGAATTATGAACCCTTTATTTTTTATTCATTTTTCTTTATGTTATTATTTGATTTAGTCTTCAATCATGTGTAACTAAATTCCTTTAGTATCCAAGTTAGATGAACCATATGTTGATATTTTAATATGTTTTGATTTTTTATTATTACAATTAGATTGATTGATTTATTGTGATATGATTATGTTTTTTATTTATGTTTTAATAAATCTGAAATATTATATCATAACCTAATTTTGTAATATAGAGATTAAGAAAATCTTGTTTGAATATATCTACCATAATTGGAAGGAGTTGATTGCAACCCCAGAGATAGGATGACATAAATCTTCTAGATTAGGGTTAAACCTAACAGAGGGATTCACAAATTGGTAAAGCAATCTTATAAACTTTAACCTAAGTAATTCAGTCAAAAACTTTAGGATCAGTTGTTATTAGACTCAAGGTCAACTAATAGCATACTATAGGAATCTCCACTGTCCAATATATCAATAAAAAAATTGCATAATAAAAGACGAATATGTTAAGGATTTTAGGGGGATTCGAAACATAAATACGAATTTTCAAATATCGATAGTTTACTAAGTGCTTCCTTAATTATCTGATTCAATCTTGCTTCTCATTTATTTTAATTTCTTAGTTTTATTTTCTTTTAAATTAAAAATCAAAACCAATTCCGCATATTAGATAATAGGATAGCGGTAATTACTAGTACTCATAATCCTCATAGGATCAACCCATACTTACCGATACTAGTTAATAGTTACACTGTGCACTTATGATTATTTTACTTTGAGTTGTGACTTTTTTTGGATATTATGATTTAAAGTCATAGCTACAACTCACAATGGATGGATATAGCAGAAAATACTTTTATGGAAACTAGAATATGTCTTCACAATTTGTAACATCATCATATAGGAGAGAGAGGTGTTCTCACATAGTTTCAGAGGCTCAACCAAAGTCTATACGGTGTTGCGTTATTTATGGGAGTACTTACTACAATCATGAATATCGAACACTGATTTATATGTGGGAGCAACAAAACACGTACAATCAACCCCAAGGTGCATTATATGAGAATAATTACAATTTAGAATTGAGCCACTCTTACCTATTTAGATGGAATGATTACGCTCCAGCTAAATATTTAAAACATCAAGCACCTCTAGTGAACAAGCCAATTTTGGAAGATATGATGACCGATTTCATTCAAGAATCAATTAAAAGGTATTAGGAAATAAAGGCTCATATGCAAAATTTGGTGAATCGGATCAACTAGCTGGCAGAGATAATATCTGATGAAATGCAAGGGAGTTTGCCCAATCTTACTGAAACAAATCCTAAGGAATATAGAATGGCAATCCCACTTAAGAGGGGAAATGAGTTTCCAGAAGAAGACGAACCAGAAAAAGAAGAAGAAGAGGAAGAGGAAGCAAGTATTACGAATATATTATTGGAATCCTTACCAAAATGAAAGCTAATCGAACAGATTTGAGAGTGAAGACAAGACAAGAGTTGGCTTCATGAATGGAGTGACATTGCAAGAAGAGCTTTTAGAAGAAGAAGAAATCTCTGTCCAAAAGGAGGAAGTAGAGAAGTGCCAGGAGGTAATTGAAGATGATGAGCTAGAAACCTTTGTCTGCGAGGAAGAAGAAGAAGAGTGGACAAAGGTAGTTGAGGAAAATTTGGTGGAGGAACCAAATAATGAAACTACTAGTGAAGTGTTAGTAGTGACCTTAAGTACGGAGGGTTCTCACTTCTTTGAAGACAAACTGTTTGAGTCAACCAATGATTCAGGGAGTTTTGTTATTCCTTCGTTTATTAATAGTTTGTCGTTGAAAAGGGCATTAATGCATGCAATTCGATTTATTAATTTAATAAATTATGTCATTTCTATTATTTTTGCAATAGGTGGCTTATCTACAGGCTATAAAACCCCTATGTGAAAAAACGGATGGAAACAAACCACTGATCATAGACCCAGGATGAGGGTAACGTGTAAGTTACATCGAAGCTAATGACGTTAAAGAAGCACTACATGAGAGGTAACCCATGAATTAGGATAGATTTTATTTTATTTTATGTTATGTTATTTTATTTTCATGTTTATTAGTTATTTTGGTTTTAGTTTTAGTTATTTTATTTTCTTTTATTTTATCCTTTTTCTTATGTTTTGCAAGGACGTAGTTTAACATTGGATGGATTTGAAATCAGAAAATCGTCACAATCAGGAAAGTACCAAAAAATCCTCACTTTTATTTATGCTTGTATTGTATACATTAGGGATAATATACAACTGTAAGTATGGGGATGAGTTAAATGAAATTTTAATAATTTTTTAAGCTTATTAAAATCTTAATTATAAAATTCTATCAATTGATATTCTGGATTAGTTAAAATATGTCAATCAATAATATATTTCATTATTGAATATTGATTTTAATTAGTATGCAAAAGAATGGAGTTAGAATAAATTTGCTAATATAAGTCATATTTTTAATAACCATTGAATTATTTAAGTTGAATGATATTGCATATTTTTTACACACATAATACCCATTTTTTCGTGAGCTAAAGAACAAAATTTTTAAAATTTTAAGCTCTTTTTCTTTCATGTCTGTTATCAAATATAGTAGGATAATTCTAGAATTTGTTTTTATTATGTATATTAAGACATATTTGCTAAATTAAAAGCATTGATATGATGAAGGTACTTAGATTTAACAGCTTACTTTAGCCTTTTTTTTAATAATTACCACACCCATAAAATTATCTTTTAGGAATAACCAAGTTAAGTTTTAGCCTTTTTCATTGATTATACCACATATTAACCCTTATCCTATTTTTCTTTGGAGCCTTTTTATCATTTTGAATCTTAAAGGTTATTTACATTATGTACTTGTAAAGACTTGAATTTCTTGAAAGGTCCACTATTTCATTAATTGTGGTATTGAATACTCAATTATTGTGAAAAAATTTATTATACGAGTATTAAAAAAAATTGTGAATAAGTGTATAGTACCAATAGAGTTATACTAAAAGGACCTATGTGTTTTGTAAACAATTCTTGTAATTTTCTTTTAGTAAAATTCCTTCAAATTAGCCCTTTTTGATATCCCAACCATACCATACCTAACCCTCATTACAACCTTATAATGGCCTTTTGATTTTTGTTTCTAGTTTATACATAAGTGGTGGAGATGTGATATTATTGCAAGCTTATGGTAAGAGTTCTACTATGCATTGATTGAGAGTTTTGATGCTTTTCAGCCCAAACATAAGAGTGCATTGAGTGAAATCTTAGTAAAGATGTAAAGATTTATATGACTGATTTCAAATTTTCAATGCGATTATTGATGTGATTATTATTAATACTTGGAAAGTTAATTTTAAGATAACTTGACTCTAATTGTATGTCAATTTGATTCAATACGATATGATGATTTATAGTATAATTGGATTAATCAAAATTAATGAAGGATTGATGTTGTAAGATTTATAATTTTAATTATGGTTTGCTCGAAGACAAGCCAAAGCTTAAGTCTGGGGATATTTGATAGATGCATAATTAACCATATTTACGCCCCAAATTTGATGTATATTTTCTTGATATTTTATAATTTTATTTTCTATTTGGTACTTAATTTGTTCCAAGTGTGTTTACAAATTATATTGCCTTCATGAATTTAAAAAAGAAGAATTTGGACGAAAACGCGACATAGAACAAAGATTTGAAGTACAAAAGGTATGCACGGGCGTGTAACAACTCGTGCACTTCTCTCAAACCGTGCAAATTCATAAATTTTGGGTAATTTGAGTTATGTGAGGTTTGATGCACGACCATGCAGCAACTTGTGCATCTCCCCCGAACCCTAAAATTTACTATAAAAGGACGTATTCAGACGCAATTGGGCCAAGTAGACATACAGAGACTTTCAGAGTGAACTCAAACCTCTACTTACAAAAATATTTGATAAGAGATAAACAGGAAGATTTAGAATTATGAACCCTTTATTTTCTATTCGTTTTTCTTTCTGTTATTGTTTGATTTAGTCTTCAATCATGTGTAACTAAACTCCTTTAGTGTCCAGATTAGATGAACCCTGTGTTGATACTTTAATATGTTTTGATTTTTTTATTAATGCAATTGGTTCGAATGATCTAGTGTGATCTGATTATGTGTTTTATTTATGTTCTAATAGATCCAAAATATTAGATCATAACTTGATTTTATAACATATAGATTAATAAATCCTTGTTTGAATAGATCTACCATAATTAGAAGGAGTTGACTGCAACCCTAGAGATAAGATGACATAAATCTTCTGGATTAGGGTGAAAGCTAATAGAGGGATTCATAAATTAGTAAGCAATCATATAAACTTTAACATGAATAATTCAGTTGAAAAACTTGGGATTATTTGTTATCAGACTCAAGGTCAACTATTAACATACCATAGGAATCTTCATGGTCTAATAAACCAATAAAACAATTGCATAATAAAATATCAATCTATTAAGGATTTTAGGAGGATTGGAAACCTAGATACTATTTTTCTAATATTGATAGTTAACTAAGTGCTTCTTTAATTCTCTGATTCAATCTTGTTGCCCAATTATTTTACTTGTTTAGTTTTTTTTTTCTTTTAAACTAAAAATCATAACCAATTATGTTGACTAGATAATAAGACAACGATAATTACTATAACTCATAGTTCCCGTAGGATCGACTCATACTTACTAGTACTAGCTACAGCTACACCGTATACTTGCGGTTATTTCAATATTGACATTCTAAAAAATAGTCAATCACTAAGCCTAAGGGAGCATTTATATAATAAAATAAGGTGCAAAATAGGCAATGGTAGCAACTCTTGATTTTGGTATGATTATTAGATTACACCGAATGAACGAGATTTCAAACTTGAGGAACTACTTACTAGAGAATACTAAGATCAAATAAGTAAAAAATAATCAAAATCAATACTCTATCTATCATCAAGGCTATTATTTTTGACTATAGCCCAAATGAAAGAAAAGAAGGCATATTAATCTTAATAAACACTGCCTTAGTTTTTTTACTACTAAATTTTGCAAGGAGCTTTTGAGGAACCAAGCACAAATAATGAATTGGTTCAAGTAGGCTCTCTCTCAGGTCTCTTTCATCTTATAGATGCTAGGGAGGTAAAGACTGTCAACCTTAGATAAATAGGAGGAAACAATATCCCACAATACTGCAAGTTGTGCAAACAACAACATGACACACTAAACCACTTGTTCTTCTAAGGCACTTTCACTTCTAACATATGGAACATGGCTCAGAAGCTTTACAAACTGTTGGTTATAAGTGATGAATGGATTAATATTATAAAATAGCTAAGCCATGAACAAAGGATATCTTAGTATACAAATGAGATTTGCCACACCTAGAAGCTTGAATGTGAATAGGAATTTTGAAATGAGCTTATAATGCAAGCTTTGTTTAACAATTGTCTGTATTGGCCTTCCTAAATGTAGCTTTTTCGTTCAGCTTACCTAGCTGTTGTATCTAACTTCTAAGCTCACAAGTAAGCATGGCTTGTAAAGAACTTGTTGCAGTCTTATTCACTTAGTTCATTTTACCTTTAAGAGAACAGGGCTTCACATGGTGGGGTGGGACTTTGGTCTTGACTCATGTATATCCATCTCCTTTCTCAGGCGACTGAAGCTACTCTCTTTTTTCTTTCCAGCTAATGGAAATGGGCGTCCAAATCAATAATTATAACTATAAATACACAAATAAAATATTTAAAATTAGATATAAACACCTTAGGATTAAAAAGAAGGTTATATTTTAAGAGTCCAGACCCTCTGTCTAATATTATGATATCTTTCTAACAAATTTCAGTCATTTATTTATGTAAATTTTGCATAGATCTCATAAAATAAAATAAATGGTTGAGATTTAGTCCGAGAAAATATTGGAATTATATTTTAATGCCTGGCCTGTTTTTAAGGTTGAAACGACATATTTTAAGAAGAAAAAGTCAAAAGATATTTCATTAAACAGCAGAGTTATCACAACAGACAGCCTTCTCTTTGTCTTAACGAAGCCCACTTGCCCCTCAACTGTCCCCATTTCTCGGCATGCTTCCAAGTTCCAGCTTCTAAAAGGCTATAATAACTATCTCTGCCCTATAGAATGACGAAGAAGAGCACGACGTGTTGAGGCCATTTGTGTAATCTCGTAGAAACATTTAATTGATTCACAACTCTCTCTTCCCACTCTGTAACAAGCTTCATACCAGAAGTCAGAAAGATAAGCAGCAAAGATGTTAGAAATGTTATGTAGCTAGTCACCTTCTTTCTTTCTCTCTATAGAAAATATCAGAGCTTTAGATTCGTTTCTTGTTGCTAGATACTGCATGGTTTGTTTCAATATCAGTGGTAAACGGCAAAAAGAATGGGACGAGCAATTCCAGAGCAAGATCAGAACTTGACAGAAACTTCATCAAAATCCAATCTGACGCAAGCTATTGAGGCCATTTCTTCTTTGATATCATACTCTTATGCAATTAAAGTTTTTCCAGCAAAATGGAAACTGATCAGATGCAAGTTGGAGGAGCTAAACTCTGGCCTAATTGCCATAGAAAACTGCAATTCCTGCCAAAATCCAATACTCTCTGGCTTGACATCTGCCATAATAGTCTCTTCCAACGACTGCTCTGATCTCGCTCGAAGATGCGTGGATCTTTCGTACAATGGCAAGCTGTTGATGCAGAGTGACTTGGATGTTATGGCTGCAAAAATTGATCGACTTGTGAAGAATTTATCTGGGATATGTACTGAAGGTATTTTGACTCATGGATTTGCTATTGTTGTGTCTAAGCCTGGAGCCAATGCTTGCAAAGATGATATGAGATTTTACATTAGGGATATATTAACGAGAATGAAGATTGGCGACTCTGAAATGAAGCGACAAGCTTTGGTTAATTTGGTTGAGATTGTTACCTCTGACGAGAATTATGTCAAAGTAGTTGTTGAAGTTGGTGAAATTGTAAATTTGTTGGTTACTCTTCTTGATTATGTGGAAAAGGAAATCCAGGAAGAGGCTGCCAAGGTAGTGGCAGTAATTTCTGGGTTTGATCCTTGTAAGTCTGTTTTGATTGGAGCTGGGGTTGTAGGCCCTTTGATTCGTATTTTGGAGAGTGGCACTGAACTGGGTAAGGAAGGTGCTGTTAAGGGTTTGAAGAAGTTGACTGAGAATTCTGATAATGCTTGGTCAGTTTCAGCTCATGGTGGTGTCACAACTCTCCTAAGAATATGTAATTCTAGTGATTCTCGAGGAGAACTTGTTGGTCCTGCTTGTGGGGTACTGAGGAATCTTGTTGTTGTTGAAGAAATCAAGAGATTTATGATAGAGGAAGGTACAGTATCCACACTTGTCAAGCTTGCAAAATCGAAAGATGAGTCTGTTCAGATAAGTTCAATTGAATTACTTCAAATTATTGCGTGTGGAGATGAATCCGTGAGGCAATTAGTCATTAGAGAAGGTGGAATCAGTGCATTAGTACAACTGTTGAATCCTAGAAATCCATCCACTTCTAAATCTAGAGAGATAGCATTAAGGGCAATCGAGAATATATGTTTCCCCTCTACGATTTGTGTTGGTATATTGCTGAACTACGGCTTCATGGATCAACTGCTTTTCTATCTTCGAAATGGAGATGTTTCTCTTCAAGAAATGGCATTAAAGGTGGCTTCTAGGCTATCTGGCACATCAGAGGAGGCAAAGAAAGCAATGGGAGAAGTTGGTTTCATGGCTGAGTTTGTTAGATTTCTTGATGCAAAATCAAATGAAGTTAGAGAAACGGCTGCTGAGGCACTCTCTAGTATGGTTTTGATGCCTAAAAACAGGAAAAAATTCGTGCAAGATGATCAACACATTGGATCTCTTCTTCAATTGTTTGACCAGGAAGGAGCGAATTCAGGTAACAAAAGGCTCTTAATATCTATACTGATGTCATTAACAAGTTCTAATAGTGGAAGAAGAAAGATAGTCAGTTCTGGGTATCTCAAAAACATAGAAGAACTTGCAGAAGCTGAAGTTTCAGAAGCTAAAAGGCTTGTCAGAAAGCTATCAACAAACAGATTCCGTAGCTTGCTGAGTGGAATCTGGCATTCTTAAATGTAGCCTTTTCCAGTTCTAGCTTCTCTTTTAACTGTATATTTTACACAAGTGTTTCAAAGCTTTCTTCGCTTTGTTCCATAATCAGGAAAAATTGAGTATATCTTTTTGTTTTTAGGAGCATGCAAAAGCATCTTTCTGTTTAATTTGTAACTACTAGAGCAAAAAGCTGTTATACATTCCACTGGAGCTATCCAACCATTGTTAATTGTCTTTTCACTTGGAAATATAAAATAATAGAGGAGACTGTAATTGAAGTGATTAGAGTAATTATCAAAAAAGACTGAAAGGCCTACACAGATCATAGAATCATTTAGGTAAGCACTCCTGATGGTGCACATGGGAAAGGCATAAAACACCCCAAGGACACGTGAATATATCTATCAAGTTTTTGTCCATCTACTAACTGGACAATGGAGATTGTGATGGATGCAGCTTCTTTCTGTATTTGCTTGTCCCTTCTCCTTCTGTTGTTCCATTGTCATGCCAGTTTCATCAATAACGAGACAACCATATTATTTGGGCAAGGCTTATCAATGAATGGTTAAGCATCTCAATCCTACTCTTCTCTCTTTAGGGCATGATCATCACAAATTCAGCTTCCTACAGTGAGAATTTTCAGGCGTTGAGGATTTGATAGACAGAGTTGTAATCGATATCAGTTTGCGGTGTTAAAATCAGCCAGACAAGATGATTTGTGCGTCATACCCTTACATAAGGTCCTAACTATCGTGGGTTACGCAAAATAGTAATGCCAGGAAAGTTGGTTGCATGCCATTTGTCAAGGCTCGGACCACTGTAACCTGGTTTTTTTTTTTTTTTGTTACAATTAAGAGAAACTAAACTACTTCAGAAAAAAATATCACAGGTATCAGCCCATATAATTAAGGAGAGTTAGGAATATCATCTCAAACCTGCAAATTGAAATCAATGTCATGAATTCATGATCTAATTTAGCCAGACAAGTTGCAGCAAAATTATCTTTACGAAGCACATGCTGAGCAACCATCCTTCAACTACTGATGGGGATGCTTTGGTATAAAATTTTATCACCTTTTAACTTTAAATTGTCTAATGAGAATCAAAATGTTTAGGCATTGGTATTTCATGTAATCACATTTCTAGGTCATTATTTATACAAAAAGAAGAAACGATAGGAATATGTCTTCAAATTCAGTGAGTTTATTTGATTTTGAAAGCAGTATATCATAACAGGGAAAATCTTGTAGAATACAATGATAACATCCCCATTTTCTAAACCAAAATGAAAATTTGTATTTTGATTCAATATTAAAAAAATGTCATGGATGACAGTTGATTATATTTTGTATTAGGAAGGAAACATAATAAGAATAGGTAGGACAAATTTCAAATTTGTCTTATCTATCGATCGAGCTTCAAAATCTTAGGGTTAAATTTATAGACCACTTATAGTTTGACATATTATCAATATACTATATCTAAAGTTAGTCATAGAACCGCTACAGTGCACTTGTAAGGAATCCTCGGCGTTGTCCGTGATGCCCTCCTAATTGGTAACACCCGCGTCGCCCCTGTCAAACGCATCATCAACGCCGTTGTCACCATCGTCTTCGGCGTCTTGCCTTTCAAAAGCTTCACTTGTCTTTCGGGGGAGATCTAGGCAGCGGACTCTGGATCTGCCACCGGGAACCTGCATCTGGCTGTCCAGCTGACGGGAACGGCAACGGCAACCCAGTCTCCTGCGTCCGCGACACCAACTGCGAAGCCTTCGGCTTCTACCCTCCGGCCTTTGTCGACGCTATGGTGGCTTTCATCTTTACTTCTTTGATTATTCACAAACCGGGAAACGCCATAAAAGAAGCAGTCGGAGGCTTGACGGTGGAAACTTGAGCCGCCGGCAGAAGCTTCCCTCTTACCGATTGCCTCTCTCTTTGTTACAGATTTTGGGTTTTACTTCTGATATAGCATAACGTTTTCTATAACCAAAAAACCAAAAACAAATTCCTGAAGACACCTGCTTGAAGTTGACCTGTAGATGGCCAGTCCTCTAGGGACCCCTTCTTTGCAGGTTATGGAAGAAGATAGAGCAACTAAGAAGGTTAAACATCGAGACCCAGATGTTGCCTCTCCTGGCTATCGAGACTGGTTGTTGGCTGGGGTAGTATTAGAATCGACCATGGAGGATGTTATGGTAGCCAAGAAGATCACAGTGGGGGAGGGTGATGTCCTGATTGATAAAACCGGTAACATTCCTAAGGTTACTCTCTTCATGGCCCTCACCAACAAGCTTAACAGAAATTTGGACAATGTTGTGATTGTTCGTTTGCTTGGGAGGGACATTGGCTACAAGTTGCTTTGTTCTAGGCTTGGTGCAATTTGGAACTTAGGTGAGGCTAAAACTCTTGATATTGGTAGGTTTTTTTTTCTGATCCAGTTCAATAACAAGAAAGATTACAATCATGCTATTCTAGAAGGTCCCTGGGTTATTATGGGTAGGCATCTACTTGTCCAGCCTTGGACTCCTAACTTCAGAGTGCAGAACCCTTATATAGGCAAGACGATAGTCTGGATTCGCCTTCCAGAACTCCCCTTGCAGTATTATCTTGTAGATGTGATCAAAGCCATTTCGGCAGTGGTAAGTCCAGTTCTTAAAATTGATTTCAATACAAGTGATTTTGAAAGAGCTAGGTTTGCAAGGGTGGCAGCTTCAATTGATCTTATGGAACCTCTTGTATCGAAGTTTGAGATTCATGGTGAAGTTCAATTAGTTGAATATGAAAACCTTCCTGAAGTTTGTTTCTCTTGCGGTCGATATGGTCATTTCGATACTCATTGCCCCTTTAAGGAATTACCAGATCATGAGAATACTTCTCAGGTGACGACCTCAAAGGCAAGGAAAGATGATTTCGGTCCGTAGATGGTGGTTGAGAAGCGAAAGAGGAAACTGAGTTTTCAGGGCGACAATCATGAGTTCAAGGATCAAGATGAGAATCAAGGATCCAAATATTCAGTTTTAGCGAAAAAGGATGTCGAGACTCTAGGAGGTAACGAGGAATCTGTTAAGGGTATTACTAGAAACACTGCTCTGGTGCATGAATCTTCTTGAGAAGGGCCTTCTATTCCCGCCCGTGGGCCAAGGGGTTCATCGAACAGAGGAAGAAGTTTGGGCCGTAAGTATGGAAGTAATAGGGACTCATCTTACTCCTCTCACAAAGAAAATGTTGGCCCATCCACTAAAGAGAGAATCACTAAGCCCACTTTAGGAGACTTCTTTGATTTCAAAAATAGGCATGCCTTAGACAAGGACATTGTTAACCTCCCTTCTACCTTGAACAAGAACAATCACTTTGTTGTGGGAATAGCTGACTCCACGTCGTCTAAAGTTATGGGATCGAGCCTGGCACTACCAAGGAAGCTGTTTCTATGTCTGCCGATTTGGGCGTTGTCCTCGCTGATGATCCTTTGGGCAAGCAACTTCTAGGACGACCACCGGATGATTCCATGATTGTAGATGCTCCCATTTTGGAAGCAAATATTGGATCTCGAGCTCCCAATAACTTGTCTTTAGACGAGGATATTGAGGAATTTATGCCTTGTGAGAATGATGATGTAGATCCTTATTTGCGGGATTAAAGAGGTATTCTTTCTACTTTCTCTTTTTGAATGACTATTTTATCTTGGAATTGTCAAGGGGCAGCTAAGCCCTAATTTGTGAGAACTTTGAAGTGTTTCACCAGAAAACATAACCTTCACGTGGTTATAATTCTTGAGCCGAGAATCAGTGGACTTAAAGCTGATAGATGTATTAGTAGAATTGGTCTCCCTTTTTCCCATCGGGTTGAAGCAACGGGCTTTTCTGGGGGTATCTGGATTCTTTGGGATGATTTCTATGATATTGAGGTGGTGATCAGTACTCAACAATTTGTTCTCATCTCGGTCTCTCAAAATAATAAATTTCTATTTTTTCTGTCTACTGTTTATGGGCATCCTAATCCATCTTGTCGAGCTAAGTTATGGGAGTCTCTTCTTAATCTCAATACTGCTATTTCCTTTCCTTGGGTTCTGATTGGTGATTTCAATGCCATTCTTTATTCTCATGAGAAGAAAGGGGGGTCTCCTAATCGAACCGGGGTATGTAGACAGTTTTCTAATTGGTTTCAAGACGCTAATATGATTGATTTGGGATACAAAGGTTCAGATTTCACTTGGCGTAGAGGTTTTATTTGGGAGAGACTGGATAGAGGGATTTGTAATGCTCACTGGAGGTTGGCCTTTCTGGAAGCTACTGTGACCCACCTCCCCCGTATCCACTCTGATCATTGACCGTTACTTTTGCAGACTTGCAGTTTTTCTCCTTCTTTGGCAAACAGGCCTTTCCGGTTTATTGCGGCTTGGTTAACTCATGATGGTTTTAGTGAATTTGTGAAGAATAATTGGGAGTCCCATTCTCAGCTGTCATCTTCTCTCTCAAAATTAACTGATAGTCTGAAGGTCTGGAATTCTGAAGTGTTTGGGAATATTTTGACTTAAAGACCAGTTGTTAAATCGGGTTGCTCATGTGGAGCGTAAGCTAGATACACGCCCATCGATTGTTCTGACGAATACTTATAGTCAGCTTAAAGCTGAACTTGACATCATTCTTCACAAGGAGGAGCTCCTTTGGATGCAGAAGTCTCCTAGTGATTTGATTAAATGGGGAGATCGAAACACTACATTCTTTCACTTGAAAACTGTTAAAAGAAGGAAGCACAATCGGATTGAACTTCTCAAGGATGAGGAGGGCAACTGGGTAAGTGACCAGGAGACTCTTCAGACCATTGCCTTGCAGTTCTTTAATAGGTTGTACAGAGACGACACAACACTCCAACCATCTTATCCTATCAGAGGAAGTTTCCCTGTTTGTGACCATAATACAGTGGATTTTCTTAACCAACCTATTGGTGATGAGGAAATTCGAAGAGCCCTTTTCGATATGAAGCCTTGGAAAACACCAGGTATTGATGGGTATCAAGCAGGTTTTTATCAGTCTCAATGGCATATTGTAGGCAGGGATGTGTGCAATGAAGTCAAAAACATTTTTGCCGGAGGCGATATTGATTCTACTATTAACAAGACTTTGTTATGCCTAATTCCTAAAGTGGAGGTTCCCAAGCAAATTGATCAGTTTAGGCCAATTGCTCTCTGCACATTCATGTATAAATTAATCACAAAAACCATTGCTCATAAAATCAAGATGATCATGCCTCAGGTTATTGGGCCAACTCAAACTAGCTTCGTTCTAGGAAGGCACATTACTGATAATATTGTGGTTGCTCAGGAAGTCATTCACTCTATGAGAACCATGGTTTCGAAAAGGGGTTGCATGGCAATCAAAGTTGATCTTGAAAAGGCGTATGATAGACTTCGATGGGAATTTTTACTTGATAC